>JAPZVO010000335.1:0-47667 GCA_029962745.1 Echinometra lucunter
ACTTTATTGCAAGTTGTTTAGCTTGTATTTTGCGAATTTAGTTATTACTGCAAAGGATTTAATTCATCTACTCCCCCCCCCCCCCCGGTTAAGTTTTCTCCAAAATGTTCACAAACTTGTTTGTTTGTTTGTTTGTTTATTCATATTTTTTTACTATTTTTTTTACCGGCATGTGCAATTAAATTCAATCTAACAATGTTCATAATTCATTTTTACATCTAGCACTGCTCCTTGCATGTTTTCAGTCTTATCTTGTAAATACGATGAGTCTTCGGACTTTTGTCATGCACGATTTATTTCCTTTAAGCATAAAACCGAAATAGAATTGAATTAAATCGAATTTCAAATGAACTCATCTTGCAATGGCGGAGGCATAAAAACTTACAGGAGCAAACATGCACATACGATGACGCGACATGTGCTTCTGCGATAATAGCCCCTCTTTTAATTTTCCGAAGGATTAATTATATTAGTGTTATGTTTCCTCGGGAGCAATTGTCATGGAACCGCACATACACACACACGAGCGTACCCTCCCATTCACACCCGGAATAGATCGAACATCGTAAAGTTGAAATTACATGGCTCTATGATTATGCTCCGACGTTAATTGCTCCGCCGAAATATGCTTCGGAATAGACGACACTTGCTCGGCGGACAATATTTGCTCCATCGTCTTCTCATCCGGAATTCCCGAATTTTGATAACACCTCATCTCGTCTTCTTGTCTTCAAACAAGTCATTTTGCCGAGGTCCAAAATTTCGTTATATCGTTTTCTATGGGTCTCCTCATAATCTCGGCCTGATTTTTCTCGCAATTTCGGTGGCACTTTTACGATCAACATTTTTTTTGTTTCAGTATCTTAAAATATTGCATGAATTACAGTTTCAAGTAATTATCAGGTGAAATGTACGCACTGGGGTACTGCAGAGGGGGGGGGGGGGGGGGGGCTTGGGGCGCCAGCCCCCCCCCCCGAAATAAATTTCAACCATGGTTTATTTTCAATTTTATATAAGTGTTATCACACGAATTTCATTACTTCTCCCTAGACTCCCTTTCTACTGTTAAGTAACGCATTCACAATTTCCCAAATAGCATGCATAGCAAGGCAGAAAACACGCATAATATCAATACTAATGTGTTTTATGATATAACACTTGGCTTTATCTGCTTATCTTACAATGGATTCAAACTTTGATAATGAATATTCTTAGATTTACCAAATGTAGACACGGGCTTCAAATTTGCAGTTCCAAATAGTGTTCTTTTACAGAGTTGCAAACCATCAATACTGCAAAAAGACTCCTCTACCATGGGAGTGCACTTGTGTAGCCAGGGTGGGGGGGGGGGTTCGATGGGGACAGTCACCCCTCCAAAACGCCAACGAAAAAGAATGAAAAAGTAGAAGGAAAAAAAGCAGAAGCGAGAAAAGAAAAAAGGTAAGGGAACGTAAGAAGAACGGGAGCAGACAAGGAAGAATTCAAAGAAACGTCGGAGCTTCCGCGCTTCGCGCGGGAGGGGGAAAACTCCCCCCTTACTGGACCCTCCTCCCTCGGGAGCGCGCTTCGCGCCCTCACAACCGCCCCACTCAAATGAAATCCTAGCTACGCCACTGTGGGAGTGAAACCTTGGTACCCCACCGCTTCACACCCTCTCCATGTTCGTCCTTTTTATATCATAGTGTCTTTCTATTATTATCATAAGTAATAAAGTACTTTGTGTAACGCTGGCATTTGTTTGAAACTTAAGATTATTTGGGCTGCATGTTTTCATAATCATGTTTCCAAGTTCATGAAACAATATCCTTTTCTGGTCGGTAGATTCATGACACCTTTATCCATAACAGTACATGTCATCAAACGTCGGAGCTTAGCGCGCTCATTAAGTGATTCACACGCTTCGTGTGCTCACTACTGCCCCGCTGAAATGAAATCCCTTTGTTGGAAATGAGAGAAATAAAAATTGAACAGAACTCAAGTTATTGCAAATTTAAGTCGAAAAAATGAAAAAGCTCCGTATCGTGAAGGGAGGGGGGGGGGGTACCCCGGCTCGGTCGCTACACTCCCTCAGGGTTGGTCGCTTCGCTCCTCGCAAAGATTGAGGCCCCCCAAATATTTTGGCTCATTACGCCACTGAATATACGACACTGGTGCTAATGTCGATGCAAAACAAAAAGAAAATAAAAGAAAAGCAATCCTTTAATGAGGATAATAAAGATTTCCACTTGTTCTTTTTCTTTGAGTCTACTCTTTATCAGGTTTATCAAATTGCAACTTTTCGACTTCTAGAAATTTGTTGTGCGTTAATCCTTCAATGAGAGCCTACTACACGCATTTTTCTCCGAAAATGATTAAGTCTTCCAGCACATAAGTTCTTGATTAATGAAATTGTGCAACATAAGAAACATAAATTTAAATGTATATTCGAAACGGAAGGTTCGACAAGAAATAGAACGTGTGGAAGAGAATTTAGATTAAGTTAAGGAATAATTTTATCCCACAGTCAGCATGGTGAGATAATATCATAGACACATTATAAATAAGATAGACGCTTCATCCCACTTTGAGAATACGTTGTCATATTTCTTCTTATTTTCTTTTTTTAATGTGTGGAGTACATCACTTCGTTCATTTGCTCATCTTCAGAGGCAGTGGTAGAAAAGTACAAAAGTACAATTTTCCTTTAAACACATCTACCCACGTAATACCCCATCTTGACCCTGATTTCGTGTAATAACGTAAACTCAACAGAATATGTAACGGATGCAATTGCTTCGAGCATTTAGGCCTAATCATCATTAAATAGTCTCCTCCTCTTTCATTAACTTACATTGCCTAATTTCACTGAAACTCCTATATCTTAATCATTAACTATATTTATTTGATATATCTATTTTAAGGGTAATCTGTTTCATGATCTTGCGGATTGAATTGAATTGAATTGAATTGAAAATGGTTTATTGTGATCAACACATCGCAGCTCGAAGGCTGAATTGTGTGTAGTTTACAATAAAAACAAACATAGATATACATGTATTTACAATCTTAAAAACATCATATAAATATATACAGATATACAACACAATAGTAGTAATCAGTTCATTTAAAGAAGGGAATGTAATATTATTATTATTATTATTATTATTATTATTATTATTATTATTATATTATTATTATTATCATCATCATCATTAATATTATCATTATTGTAATTATTATTGTTGCTACTACTAATAATGATATTAGTATTAACTTAAGCACTTTGTGGATCAGGAAGAATGGTGGATGTTTGAAATTGGATTGCGTGACGAGAAAGCGGAAGCAGGAGTATGTGTGAAAAAGAGGGAGGGAGTCTGAGAGAAGGAGAGGCGGGAAGTGAGGAGAATACAATGTAGCAATCCACTAAGTAAAATAAAATAGAGCTATATAGTTAATACACAAATATAAATAAACAATGAAAAAGAATACAATAGAGCGAAAGTCGGGGAATGGATTGGGATAAACGGAACAACCGGGAATTATTTATAAGTAATTTAAAAGTCATTCATATTATTGTTATGGTTATCATATAAATAAACACTAGTCTGCAAGCCGCTAGAAATATTGCTTATATCATATAAGCTAGTGGATTATAATTAATGGAAATTGCAAAAGATTATGCATGATATATAATGCTTAAAAACGCAAGGAGAATATTTACTAGCATAACAGAATATTACATGACCATTAATAACTATCGACAACAACAAAAACAAACAAACAACTGAACAATGATTAGAAATACTGTGAGGAACAAGGCTCGTAACCAACAGTTCGTTTGGAGTTTTGATGTTTAATGTGAAAAAAAGAAATATACTGTAGAAATACATAAACATTGAACTCTCAACCTTAAATGTAGGGCAATTCTATTCTAGCAAAAAGGGATGTTTTTCTATTGAAGCAGAGCATTTTTAAAAAATAAACAAATTAGGTGAAAGTTCTAAAGAAAAGGAACGTAAATTTATTTATCACTAGAATTGATGTGTTGATTGAAATCAGTTTTCCTCCGTGAAGCTCGTCCGCGGGGGTATTGTGTTCCCCAGGAGCTGTCATCGTGGGAGCCATCCTCCGAAGGAAATGTCCTCTGAGGGACCCGTCCTCCGGGGAAGTTGTCTTCGGGGGCGGGGGGGGGGGGGTGGGCTTGTCCACCAGGAGAGTTGTTCTAGAACTGCCACTTCTCATGTAAGTCACTCCTTATGCTGATTTTTAGTGTGCAAGAAGTTCTGTTTTTATGCGCGAATTTACAAAGAATCTCTCTACCGTGGGTGGGGAATACCCCGCCATGCCCCCCCCCCCCCCCCGTTATATGCCACTTCTCATATCAGTTTCCCCTAATACTGCATTTTTACACGAATTTTACACGATCTTTTTTTTTTTTTTAAATCTTCCTACCATGGAAGGGGGAATAACCCTCTCCAACAGCTTCCCCCCTCCGTCGCTTCGCTCCCTCGCCTTGCCTCCCTCTCCCGTTGTTGAAAATTCTTGCTACGTCAAAGAGTATGCTCTCCATTTCATTTTGTGGCATCGATGGAGCAATATTGTCACCAGTTCAAGTGTAGTGTCTTCGGAATTAATTTGGCAGAAATATGTCGGTGGGGCAGTTGCTACTTTATTGTCGAAATAATTCGGCGGAGCATATGTCGGCGGAGCATATGTCGTCGGAGCAAATGTCGTCGTTTATAGCATAATTCGGCTGAAGATACGTCGGCGGAGCAAATGTCGTTTTTAGCATAATTCGGCGGAACATACGTCGGCGGAGCAAATGTCGTTTTTAAGCATAATTCGGCGGAGCAAATGTCGGCGGAGCAAATGTCGTTTTTTAGCATAATTCGGCTGAACATACGTCGGCGGAGCAAATGTCGTTTTTAAGCATAATTCGGCGGAGCAAATGTCGCCGGAGCAAATGTCGTTTTAGAGCATAATTCGGCGGAGCAAATGTCGTCGTGTTGGAGCTCAATTCGGCGGAGCAAATGTCGGCGGAGCAAATGTCGTTTTGGAGCACAATTCGGCGGAGCAAATGTCGTTTTTTAGCATAATTCGGCGGAGCAAATGTCGCCGGAGCAAATGTCGGCGGAGCATATGTCGGCGGAGCATATGTCGGCGGAGCACTTGTCGCCGGAGCACTTGTCGCCATTATCGGAGCAGTTGTCGCCGGAGCAAATGTCGCCGGAGCAAATGTCGTGTCACCAACCTAACTACATGCAATCCAAGTCAAGTTAACTGTTAGAGAGGTGCAGTATACAACTTTACAAGGCAATTGAAAGAATGGCGGGATCGAATTCAGCTTCATACGTTCAATTATACAACAAGCTTTCTCATTGGTTGTACGACTGTTGTATTGAAATGTACTGAATTACGTACGCGTGGTCTTGTCATTACGCACGCATGGTTACGGCATAACGTACGCGTGTTTCTGTCATTACATACGCGTTGTTTTGGCATAACGTACGCGTGCTTCTGTCATTACGTACGCGTTGTTTTGGCATAACGTACGCGTGCTTCTGTCATTACGTACGCGTGGTTTGGTCTATGAGTTAATCATTTTTCCGGGAACCACGCGTATGTAATGACAGAACCACGCGTACGTAATGACAGAACCACGCGTACGTTATGCCAAAACCATACGTACGTTAAGAATGTCATAGAAGTATAATAGAAAATGTCCATACGTACGTTCTGTCAAGACCATACGTACGTTATGACAGATCCACGCGTACGTTATGAAAGAACCATGCGTACGTTCTGACTTGCACCCGTATGGTTTTGGCATGCGTTTTGGCGGGAACGGCCAACCATACACGTCAGGTTATAGCCGCATGGTATTCTACCATACGTAAGGTTATTTACCTGAGCATACGTATGCTAAAAGCTGACGTATGGTAAAATTGGTGAAATAAGCTCACGTAAGGTTGTTCGAGCATACGTAAGGTTACTGGAGCATACATGTTTTTATTTATTGACAATAACTTGAGTCAGGGATGGGTGTTTCCATAACATGACCCCAGTTTTTCTGGCACACCTGGCACACCATTTCTGACACACCATTTTCCCATTCACTTTTGTACATGTAGCATTTTCGTTCTGTGATTGGCCTTTTTGTTAGTGAATATTCATCACTGTCTGATTAATTTTGTGTGGGTTGCTCTATTTTTTTAGGGGGTTTATGTTGAAAAACATTATAAAATGGATTGTTGTATGCGTTTTCATTTATTTACATGAAAAATACATACGTTTGTGTATACAATCATGTTTTGATTGATAAATAATCCAAAATCAATGAAATCCGAATGTTTCTCCCCCATAAAACCCCATAAAGAAATATAACAACCTCCACAGAATTAATTAGACAGTGATGAATATTCACTAGCAAAAAGGCCAATCACAGAACGTAAATGCTACATGTAGAAAAGTGAATGGGAAAAGGGGGTGTCAGGTGTGTCAGAAAAACTGGGGTCATGTTATGGAAACAACCGTCAGGGAGACTCCTTTTTAAGACGGAACATCGACTTCATGCATGAGTTCCCTCTTAATACTGTGACGACCGCTGTGAAACGCGTACAAGAAAAAGAGAAAAATGTAAAGGTATTAAAACAAAAAACACTTTAAAATGAGTATGAATTCCCTAAAACTTATTTGCGATATCATATTCAAATCACCCCAGCAAATTTTGTACACTATTCAGCTATAACCCATATCAATATTTGTATTATTGATCTACAGTTTGTTACTTATGAAAAATCAAAATCGGAAACGTGTTTAAAAAAAAACCAAACAAACACCATGCATGTGCTGCTCGCTCGGGCTTGGGCTGTCTCGCCGGTTGCAGCATTTTTTCGACATCCAAAGATTAATACAGACCGATAGGAAAGATCATGTACATGTTCATGAGCAGCTGGCTATTTTTCATCCCATAAACAAAACACTGCCAAACCCGAGACTGAAAAAAGAAAGAAGAGAATAGAAAGAAAAGAGTAAAGAGAATGAAATTAGATAGATTGAATGAAGAATCAATAATTAATAGAAGAAATAAAGAATATCCATGGGTAAAAGAAGAAACTACGGAAGAAAGAACATAAACAAAAATAGATTGGAAAAAAATAAGAGTGAAAGGAATACTGAAGGAAAGGTACATGTATATGGAGCAAGAGTTAGGCTTACTCTCTCTCTCTAAAAAAAGAGTAAACGCGTTCATTTTTTTTCGGGGTGAATTTCAGAAGAGAGTGCATTTAGAGTGAATTAAGAATAAAAATTGTGATATTCACTCTTTATTCACTCTTTGAAGGGTGACCTCAGTGATCACTCAAGGATTGTGACTGATCCCTATGGTAACCCCTCAAAGAGTGAATAAAGAATGAATATCATACTCAAGGGTTTTGAGTGATCCCTGAGGTCACCCCTCAAAGAGTGAATAAAGAGTGAATATCACAATTTTTACTCTTTATTCACTCTTAATTCACCCTAAATGCACTTTCTTCTGAAATTCAACCCTAACAGAGTGACGCGCGTTCACTCCTTTTTTATTTTTAGAGAGAGACATTAGAACCATGTCTTCATTTCTTTTTCTTTTATCTACCTCTTGTTCGTGTTTATAATTTTTTTTCTTCCTTTCCTTCACCAATGCCGATGATAATCACTATTCTTATGAAAGTCATCAGTTTGCATCTTGTATCTCAATCTGATGTCACCACCTACTTTTCTTCCACTCATACAGAATGTAGTAATATAACCACATCTGGATTTCACTCCGAGAATCGCCGAGCGGCAAGTTTATACCTGAAAGTAGATACACTTTCAATAGACATGATAGATAAATAGCCTATAGATTTAAAAAAAAAATCAAATTTTTTTCGTTCGCTAGCTAGCTACTCTTGCTAGAAAATCAGTACGCATAACTAGAAAACGCAAACTCCACAACCAAAAGGAATCGGTGAGAAAACGATAAATATATATTTAGGAAGAAAAACAGCGAGGTATTATTTCCAGTAATAATAATAACAAACAAATCTAAAGGTTCTGCACTATGAAGTAAAACAGACATCATCATGTAATGAGGATAATTCGAAAATGTACCGTTCACGCAAGACTCCGACACTTCCAATTTCTCATGATTTTTTTTTTATTACAGATAATATTTATAGAGAGGGGATAAGTTCAAAAAGAGAGGCCAGTTAAAGGTTGTCGATATAGAAATGTAATGATCATTTTGTTTATCAAGTTGGGAAGCGGCTTTTGAAGATGTTGACAATATACTTCTATAGCTTCGAGGGCAAATCTTAGCCCTGACAAACGGGATTTTTTAAAACTCTGTGACCCCAGGTGGGGAGATCATTATACTAGCTGCCACCCACTAATGTTTTTTAAATGCAAGCATAATACGGTCCAGAGGTCAATATATGAAAAGAAAATGTGCAGCTGTAACTTTGCCGCTGCAATTTGAAGATAAATACGGTGCAGTTTAACTGCACTTATCCGAGAGTTGCACTGGCGAGTTGTGGCGAGTTGCCTCAAAGATCTTGGTACTCGCAATAACTCGCGTAAAGCTTTTCTTGTAAATCGGGATAACTTGCGACAACTCGGCACGGCTCGGAGTAACTCGTTGCAACTCTGCACTACTCTCCTTGAAGTCGCGAGCAGTTCCTAAATTTTTTAACATGTTCAGAATTTTCACTTACTCGTTGTAACTCGAGCTGAACTCTCTTGAACTCGTAATATACTCGCATTACTGGTAACAAGTCGCAATACACCCTTCATAACTCGTAGTAACTCGCCACCTTCAAGACAGTATACTACTCTCGTGGTTAACTCGGCATGACTCGTAGCCTGTCTTTGATCTTATCATGACCGCCGCCACCTGGAAATGTGAATGTTGATGAGCACATTCATTTGTCTCGACAATGTTGATTACGTAGTAACGAATCGTCACAAACAAAACAGCATTTTAACTTTCTTTGAATTCATTTCGCTGAAGTGTCATTTCAGGAAATGTACCGTGATTTAAGACCAGTTAGAAGAGCAGCGAACCCAAAACTATGACAATTTCCTTGATATGAGATTAATCATTACCGAAGTGGACATTTGTGGACATGCATCTAACCTTCCCTAAGCTTTGAAAGATACATATCCTCTACGGTTTTATGGCCCCATATTCCTGGAAATGAATCGGATAAGTTTCAAAATGAAGTTTAAGATCATTGTGTTACGGCAAAATTTACCGGTCTCTCTTGCAAACTGCTTGTAATTTCCTATTTAAAAATGTATACACAGCAATTTTCATTTGTACGCCACAACTGCACATGCATTTCTATGGTTTTAAGTGATTTATTTTCTTCTGCGCATGCATTTTGTAGATTTCTCAAATCAAATTTCTGGTTCTCTTCAGGCTGACTGGCGGCGGTCATGATGAGCTCCAAGTGGGGAAGCATGTTTGGAATGTCATTGTGATACTTTTGATAGAGTCAGGTGCATGCATTCATTATGTTACCGAGCAGTGTCCATATCTTCTAGGGTCCATGCTCGAATAGCACTCGCTAATTCAGCTCGATTCACCGACTCGTTGTAGCTCGAGCTGATACACTTGATCGTGATTGTATTTTACACCCCCAGGAGTGCTACGTCAGCCAGGGGAGCGTTTCATGAAGAGTTTTGGCGGTGATTTTCACTGACTAATTTGCTTTCAGCCGATCAGATGCGAGGATTTTCAGTAGCTTCTAACATTTGTCGGTGATTTTCACCGACAAAACTCTTCATGAAACGCTCCCCAGATATGTATAATGTTATTTCTATCATGTTAACAATAACAACGGTAAACAAGGGGTCTCTAGGGACGTGAGCCGTTCTTATATAATAGAGAAATGCGAAACCACCTGTTTTTTATTTCACGAGCGAGCGAAGCTAGCGAGCCAAAATAAGAAATTTCTTGCTGTGAGAGGCGTCTTATTTTGTTATCAAAATAATCTATAGGCCAACTATTTGCCTAATTTCCATAAATATACATCTCAGTTTGGCACGTCGCTGGTCCATTGTTTGCCGTCGGAAACCATGTTTCTAAATATTACGAGCGAGCGTAGCGAGCAAAAAAAACTCACTTTCTATTTGATGCTAGAAGTAGTTACCTCTTCAGGAAATTACACTGGGAGCCTATGAAACATCTAGTTTATTCATGGGTCATCTCACTTACCCTATTTGCTTTCCGAAACCAACGAGCGAGCGCAGCGAGCGAGGAAATCATTCCCTTTTCATGGTAGAAGTATTATTTCGTCATCAAAATACACTACAAGCCTATTTTCGATCAACAGTGTGTCGAATATGACTATATTTACTAGATATCTCGCTTGGCGTCCGAAACCATTTAGCGACCCCCCCCCCCCCCCACCCGCTAAAGAATTTATTGATTATATAATCATATATATGGGTTCGTCGCCAAAATTTTGCTGTCTCGCTGCTGAAATAAGCAGTTTGCTCCTCGCTAAATCATCTTGTTTCCAGCTTTTACGAGCGAGAGTATATAACAAGCTAGCGAACGAAAAAAGCGGCGGGGGGGGGGGGATTTTCGTTTTTATGTAGGCCATTATCTACTGAAAGGCATCCATTTTTAGGTCAACTCGATTTCTTGGAGTGAAATTCATGCCTGCTTATATTCTATGAGTGGAAGAATAGTTTGACATTAGATAGAGACACAAGATGCAAACCGATTTCCTTTCATAAGAATAGTAATTATCATTGGCATTGGTTGAGAATACTTAAATGAGAGCGTGCGAAGCAAGCAAGCGCTTCCTGGTTTCCCATTTTCTTTTTTTCCCCTTGTTTCCCCTTTCTTTGCCCTTTCTCTTATTCTAATATTAAAACATAATTTTATAATTTGAAAAAAAGAAACATATACAGCAATAGGCCCTATAAAATCAGAAATAACTGTACCGAAGCGTGATACATTCTACATCAGCGCTTCTCAACCGGTGGTCCGCGGCCTACCGGTGGGCCGCGAGGTCAGTCCAAAGTATTTTGGAAAAATTCTTTAATTCAGCTTTACTGTTAACATCAAATTGAAGTGAATTTATATCAAAATAACGTCAAATTGAAGTGAATTTATATCAAAATAACATCAATAGTTGTGGATTGTCATCAATGCAATGTGCTAAAATGTATGAAGATTTCTGTACATTTGGCGTGGGGTATTTACTATCATATCAATCTTAAATTTTATTGCAACCATACTGTCATGTAGGGTGGATTTTGTAATTTAATGTAGGTAATGTATTGGTCCAGGTAATTACCAAACAATTCATTCTCTGTTTTCTTTTGTCATGTTTTATTGATTTCTTTTTCATTGAGATTCTGTAAGGTGGGCCTCAAAATATTTTTACGAATGACGGTGGGCCTCGAAAAATCTTAATAGGTGAAGTGGGCCTCATGGTGAAAAGGGTAGAGAAGCACTGTTCTACATCACAATACGAAATATTGCCGAGACTCCTTTTACCGCCTTGTTCTGAGTAAATGTAGTGGCACGCGGTTCCAGCGTTATAATCTCCAGATTTAAGACACTGCGCACATCTTGCTTTTATTCAGAACGACAGTCAGGGATCACGCTGAAGCAAAATCGTATTAGGTGCGGGGCTTTTTGAGCAAAATTCCACACTATCTCTTTAAACATATTTTGATTATTGAAATCTTTGAAACAAACTCTTAATTTCACGATTACCGTTTCATATCGATATCAAAAGCAGTTTAATTATCATTGAATCACTTCCGTATTCTTTTGCCAGCCGATCCGCCCCCCCCCCCCCCCCCCCCCGGAGACGCGGTCAGTTTAAACTCGTTGAAATTCTCAATCTTGATTTGCTATTGTAACCATGGTAACTTTAATTGATTAATATTTCAAAGTGAGATATGATTTACGATTATCTCTTTCATCAAGGCAGTCGCCTACCTTTATATATTTTCTTTACATTATGTTGTAAAATGCATGAGCATGTAACTGATTTTTAAAGATGATTTAATAGCTTGAAAGCAAAACAGATTTTCAGTTACAATTCGAAACGATATCAGTTTTATGTATAAGTCACAAAAGATCAAGAGGAAATCGACCCCACGCTGTAGAAAATTTTGCCCGCGCCTCCCACGCAAGTTTGATTAATGCACATCAATATAACAGCTACATACTCATGATACTAGGTACGATATTCTCTTCTACCCTAAAAATAATTCACTCATATTTGAGAAGATCTCTGCCATATATGACAAAGTATCATAATACCATATACGATATTGCTCTTACCGCAGAGAGTCCGTCTTGTCCCTGGTATATAGATTAATCAGCTCAAAGGATATTCATAGCCAGGGCTCATGTCCACAAAATCTGTCTACAAGCATGACAAGCAACAAATATACTATTTCGTAGAGTATTTCGTAGAGTAGATCAACGTTCGCAAAATCCTTTTTGATGGAGAAAAGGAATGGAGTCTATGTGAGAAACAACAACGCACTAAACTGTGCAAAAATATAAGCGACAAATCACCAAAACATCATGATTATCATGATTATGGCGTACGTTTTTGCTCATCATTCTGCAGGATCGTTGCAAAGTTACATTTCCCTGTTCTATCTGGCACTCTACACTACATGGTGAAATAGGCTTCACGGCTGAGTGTACAACGCCTGCTTGTCCTCATTTTTTTAAGAATTCAGATTCAGATGCTTTATTATCCATTTCTAAACGAACATAGAAAATGAGCTTCCTTTGGTAGTACAAACACACAATCCTTTGTGATCAGGCAGTTTAGTCTCATACCTCACAATCATGTACATTCATCACGTTCATGATTGTGATCAGCAGTGGCGGCACGAAGGGGGGAGGGGCATGGGGGGGGGGAGCATTTGCCCCCCCCCCACTCAGAAGCTTTGCCCCCCAGTTGCCCCCCCCCCAGAAATTTTGAGGACTGAAAAGAAAAATTATACAGTAATTGTAAATAAGTAGATGTTGTCATAAGCATGATATTCAAGCTGTGAAGTGCTCTAAAATACCATTTTCTGCTCTTCAAAACTTTGATTGAAAACAAAAAAAGTGGTTATTTTTGGCTCGCTCGCTTCGCTCGCTCGTCATATTTTAAAATTTCTTCTCAAAAATGCGATTAAGAACAAGAAAAGTAGCCATTTTTTGGCTCGCTCGCTTCGCTCACTCGTCATATTTCAGATATTTATTCGAAAATGCGATTAAAAACCAAAAAAGTGGTTATTTTTTGTTCACTCGCTTCGCTCGCTCGCAAAATTGATATTAAAATGTGTGTAAGAGGAAAAAAAAAGATCCCAAAATTCAATTATCCCCCACTCCTCATACACGCAAAAAAAAAAAAAAATTGACTGTCCCTGCCCCCCCCCAACATTTTCTTTTGCCCTCCATTTGCCCCCCCCCCCCACTTTAACAATCCTGGTGCCGCCACTGGTGATCAGGCAGTTTAGTCTCATACCTCACAATCATGAACGTGATGAATGTACAAAAAATTCAATACATGTAGATAAAATAAGGAGGAAAATGGAGAAGAAAACAAAGAGGAAAGATAACAAAGCAAATTTATTAACTGCTAAACATAGTGTCTAACAAAGTAAGGCACCCAGGAGTCGCATTACATGTTGAAGAAGATATAAAATTGTTATAAAAGAAACATGGAAAATAAGGAGAACTAGAGAAAGGCCTGGCCGGATAATGAAAGAGAGAGAAGAGAAACGGATCGAAAGTACGCAAGAGTGAAGAGGAAGAAAGATAATAAAGAGAAAGAGGTAAGAGAACATAATACTCTAAAAACTAAAATATTAAATCACCATTTATAAGGGAGGAGGAGTGACTACATTTTCAAAATGGTAGATTAACGCTTTGAACATGCTGGATTCAACACTATACAGGTTGGAATCCAGCATGTATCTGTGTTGAATCCAGCATGTTCAAAGTGTTAATCTATAACATTTTGAAAATGTAGTCACTCCCTCACCCTTTCAAATGGTGATTCAACATTTTATTTTTGAGAGTGTATTATGAGAGGGAGATTAAAACTAGAGGGAGAGAAAGAGAGAGAAAAACGAAAGGTGGGCACTGAAGACTTTGAAGGAGAGAAGGGAGAGAAAGAACGAAAGAAAGAACAGAGAGAATGAAATAGAGGGAAAGATGGGGGGAGGATAAGGTAAAGTAAGACAGATGGCAGACTATAAGCTGGAAGGTGAGAGAGGAAAGAGAGCTGTAGCTGAGAGAAAAATATGTACAGAAAATGTGTACTGCACAATTTAGAAATGAAAACAGTACCACCTCGATTGGCTGTAGTTTGCATAACATGACATAAACTTAACAGTGGCAAGATTGAGACAGGTTCGAGGTTGGCAGGTCTGGAATAAGTTATTGCTCAAATGGCTAGAGACCAAACGTGTCAAAGGGAATCAACGTTTAACATCGCCATTGAAAATGTTAAACACGTGAATAGCTTTTGTATACAGAAGATTGCCTATAACGACAACGGTTGCTCTTTGGAACGCATAGGCGAATGCCTTAATGATTATATACAAAGAAATCATGTATTACAGGGATCGATGTGATAGGTCATTCATGTGAACTTTAAGTAACATGCGCTTTTCATACAGAGTACTGACTAATATTTGGTCCTCCAGCACTAGCGGATCCAGGGTTTGACAACAGTTTGACAACGGCGCGGGCTAGTTGTTGTTGAATTGGGTTTTTACAGACGCGTATCAATCAGATATGATTATTTACGTCTAGAACCGACCTTTAACGTCACCATCCGAAAGACGTGACCCAGACTCGAACCTGGGTCCGGTCTGAGTCAGTTCTTAGGCAAAAATAAAGAGCTGACAGTGGACATTAGCACTAGACCAACTCCTGTTTCAATGGCGCGGGGCCTAGTGGTGTCCTCGCCATTCTTGCGAAAGCCGCAATATGATTACAGAAGGACCGATTTGATATAAAATGATGGCGCCTATTTCAGTTAAACAAAGTGGATTAATGAGGGAATAGTAATTAAGACTAGAGAAAAACGTTTCTAATTGGTCAGTTATTTCATGAAGCTTCATGTCTGATGTAGTGTTACCTGCATTACGACTCAAGCAAATGCATCATGTCTTTTCTATGTTTAAACTTTCAATAATCATTTTAAAGCTACACGTTTGGAATATCAGGTTTCATCAATTCAAAAGATAAACTAGATAACATGAATTTGATAGCATCGCAATGCCATGCCCTAACTCTCATCTTTGTGTTTGTATCCCAATTTAAGGATTATATAATGTTCATCTTTTTACAACCCAGGGTGATAATCGATGGAGGTGACACAGCTCAGACAGAAGATCTCAATACAGTTAGCTCCATCATTAATGGCCCCCTCACACCTGACCGAATGTAGGCGGACGAAGGGTGACGAATGGGAAAAATGCACGAAATGCACGCGAATTCAACGAATTCAAATAAAATTTCCGTCAAATCATGCGATCAGTAACTATTGTCAAATTTTATCAACGAACGGTAAGCTAAGGATAAATATGACATGCGAAGGATATCGATTTTTCGGTTCACCTCTTTGAGTAGGGGAGCAAAGGGTTGATATAACTCAATAAGACTAACGAACAGTGAGCAATGGTTTGATATGGCGTGCGATTAGAAACGAAGACGAGGGAATAGATCGGGCGTTTGTCATCGTGTTGCTTCGTTAAGGGTTCTTTTGAGATCGGTCCACTTTGGCAAAAGCGCGATGAGGGACTATGCGCGACAATAAAACACGAACGATAAACGAACGATTACCGCAGACTAAATAAGAGATGCGAATTCAAACAGATGACCAACGATTTTTCAATTCGTCGGGAAATTTTAAACATGTTCAAAATTTCCGCGCGAATTCGAATAATCGCAGCTGTTAGTTCAGAAGGTGTACGAACCCAAACACGAAGGGTAAATATGATTTACTATCAGTTACCATTGAAAACGATTTAAAAAAAAATGCCTTTCGCCAGCCATCGCAAGGCATATTTCAGGCAATTCGGTTAGGTGTGAGGGGGCCTTAACTGATTAATGGGACGAAGGCCTCCATGACATAAGTTAGCTTTGTTAGGTGGTTCAGATAACCTCACAGTGCTTTAGGTTCGGGGTAATTTAAACTAATTGCATTTATATTGCATTTGATATTTTTCACATTTCACATTTTCATTTTGCAGAGTTCATGATCATGAATAGTTTAATCTTTATTATTATAATATTGTAGGGGATAGGAAATTTGATAACCACATGATCAAGTGATTCGTGACATGCACGTCTGTACTTGTATTGCATTGGTAAAATTTCACCGGTTATCAAAATGGTTCATATCGTCCCCCCGGAGTCTTATTTTAATGAATTGAATTAAGCTGCTGATACTAGATTCCGTTTTCATGTCAAAGATTATTTTTTCATGCTGTTTCTACCATAGAGGGCATCTAGAGATAATCATTCTTAATCTTCTATGAGATTTCAATTTACTTCATTTTACATTCTATTTCACATTGCCTTCATTATTTTGTTTACCGTTCTGTTTCATTGGTTGGTACAAAATGATTTTCGTTTAGTTTTGGTTTGTTGTTGTTTTTGTTTGCTGAAATGAATGACTCTTATCAAATATTTGATATTAACTCTTTAATTCTAATTATCGACAAGAAAGAAAAAAGAGCACAGAAACAAGGAAATGGAATGTGCTTTAAGTGAATATGCTGTCAATTTCGGATTGATCTTTGAATAAAGAATGTGAAATGATTTCGTAATCATGGGAATAAACAACTTTATGCATGTGAACAGTTTGTAAAAACTATATCTCGACTTACTTTTGAGTGGCACCTCTGAAGGGAGGGCACCCAAAAGTTGAAAAAATTATCTTGGGAAGTCGACATCTTATAGCAAGAGGATCAGGTGGTAAAATCCCAGATCTGGTCATGTCGACATCCTTTAGAATTCGAGATGATGGGCTGGAAAACTATCATTTTGCATTCATCAGGTTCATTGATCTTCAAATCTGGAGTAACTTACATGTTACTGGGACAAATAAAATGAGACACTGTCTTGTAATTGCTAAGTAGTTTTAGGTCCAACAAAGTCAATATTTTTTAGATCTTGCTACTATTAGAAAGCAACGAATATGCGATGATTTGGTTTGTTACCCCTGCAATATCGATTTCATGCCACCCTTTCCCTCTTCACTGTAATCTTTTCTATTTTATTTCTACCCCAGTTTCCTTCGTTATAATGTCAAAAAAGGTTTTTGTATTTATGCGTAACATGTTCTGATTAGTATTGTCATTTTGTTCTCTCTGTCCCCAACACAAGCGTCGCTTCCTTGTGTTTGCTACCTTTTCTGTACATGCTGTGTAGTTTATTGCAATTTTGTGCATTATGTTATTGACTGATCCGAAGGAATAAATATGAATTAAATTCAGTTCGAAAAATGTTTGCATTTATAATGTTTATACAGTTTAAAAAGAATGAGAGAAGGTAGTGCATGGTTGCTTCTAGTCCTTACCCCCCCCCCGGTCATAGAGTAAAGTTCCCCTTGTCGCTACTGAGATTTGCCTTTTTAATAAGCTTATATATACATTAGACCATATGGCCAAGACAGCACTCACGTGCAAACTAAAAGAGGGGGAGACCACCAATAACATGGTGGAGAACATTGAATAAAGAGCTCAAAGAACGAGGAACTATCTGGAATGAAGCAGCCCTCAATGTCCAGGATCGTCATCGGTGGCGGGCTCTTGCGGATCGATGTCCACATGTGGAAGGAACGAACCAAAGTCTAAGGCCTAAGATACATACATATACATACATATACATTAGACCATATGGCCAAGACAGCACTCACGTGCAAACTAAAAGAGGGGGAGACCACCAATAACATGGTGGAGAACATTGAATAAAGAGCTCAAAGAACGAGGAACTATCTGGAATGAAGCAGCCCTCAATGTCCAGGATCGTCATCGGTGGCGGGCTCTTGCGGATCGATGTCCACATGTGGAAGGAACGAACCAAAGTCTAAGGCCTAAGATACACAAGACCACGTCTTAAAAGATCCATTTCCAATGTTCTCAAAAGTGATATATCGGCCACCTCAGAGATGCTAGTCTCACAAATTTAAGCCTCTCTTCTTGATCCTTCCCCCTTCCCCAAAGAAATCAATTAAAAATAATAATCATTTGATAGTTTTGAAGTTCCAGGTTTCTGCATGGACGGTACATTTTCATATCATCCGGATTATGAGACGGCATGGGTGGAGACTATGCTAGTATAGGGTAACTTATGTGGTGGCATGAAAAGGAACGTGGTCCGGAACACAAAATTTTCATTCCAACCTCATTTAGCTTTTATCTGCATGAATTAAGATTACCTTTGATTTCAGAGTCACTTGTAAAACAATGCAAATGAAATTCTTATAATTCTCCTTGATTACAATTATACCATACTTTCCCTCGGTAACAGTAATCATTTTTCTCAAAAACTTCCTGGAATTATTTGCCGCATTGCAGACTTAAGGAATAACCACTGAACTATTTTCATGATCATATCACCGTGTTCAATTATTACCTTTAATGTGATCATTTTTGTCCATACAGTGCGATTGAAATATTTACGTATATTTAGCTACATTCTCTTGAAGGGAAATTCGGGTAAATATATTTTTTTTTGTTGGGGGGGGGGGTGTAAATTGCCAAGGCTTTCTTTCTGATTCGTTTGGAAATTAGATGACGTCAGAAGCGAGGGTCTTCTTGTGAATTTTGATTTTGTCACTAGGAGGCGCTCTAAATTTTCGCTGCTTGATATACACGTGTGTTTTGAGATACACTTGACTGTAAAGGCCTGCCGTTATTTTGTTAAAATTTTGATGAACCCAATGATGTAAGTTAAAGAATATGAGTTCTTATTTAGATTCAAGGTTTCATTTATCATATGTAACGAAGTAGAAAGTTATGCTGTTTTTCATACATGATTATTCTGAGTTTTAAATTTACAACTTGAGGTATGCAGTGTTGGTTATAATTGCTATGATGTATCGGTACAGCAAAGCTCGTACGTGTGTGCACATATGTATACGTCTAGTGCACGTGAAGAAATGTAAGCAAAGTGATAAGTTTGATAACACACGACTATGTGCTAAGAAACATGAATTTACTTTATAAGTACTTATGAGCCAGGCTTTATGCTGGATTTGTGAATTATTTAGTTGAGATTAGGGATTAGAATGTAGAATTTTGGTGCATAATTTAAGATGGTGAATGCACGCATATTTAATGAGGCCAGTAAGGATAGGCAATTGTCAGGGTGCACTCAGCTGCTCAGTGCATATTCGTTTTGTTGTTCAACTATTTACTGCCAAACCAAAAAAAGGGTTTAAATGATTTGATAGAATTAATGACTATATAATAATTCGTTTATTTACTGTATGTACTTATAAAGAAATACCTTAGGGAAATAAGAAAATGTAGGCCTATTGGTTTAAAGAGATTTATTAGGAATATAGAACAAACACAAAGAATGACACCAGAGAGAGTAGTATATGCATAATACAAAGGCATTTATTAGTGGTTTGACATTACGTTAATGACATTAAAGGGACACTAGAAGAAAACTGTCATATTTGTCCAGTAAAGAAGAATATTTATGTTTATACCTGCATTAATTTATATACATATATTTGATCTGATATGTTGAATGTTACAGTGAATATACAGTACAAGATCATTTATTATTGTTTATCTTTTTATTAAATTGCAGGTTGAACCTTGCTAACAGAAACGAATCAGAATGCATGGTCTGACAACTCTGTGGTCATGGCGGTCTTTAGAATTAGAGAATTAGAACTTCCGTCACTTACAATGAGGATGGCAGTAACCGCATTGAATATACACATGTATGCATCAATTTACTACAGTCCAACATGTATGATATAAATCAGAAATATATGTTAGGCCTATATGACTCATCCGTAATGAAGCTTTTAGCCAATACATTAATATTGGCGTAAAGGATTAAAATAATCATATCCAGTGAACGTATACCAAAGCGTAATTTACATAACCATAACGTTACTCAGTCTGCTTTGTTAATAATCTTTATGGACAGCCTAACTAAATAAATGTTAGCTGTATGAGAGCTTGGTGCATAATCACATAGGAATGTTGTATGTGTACGCATAAATTATGCCCTTGTGCTCCTATCACATTAAAAAAATTATTGCAATACAATATCTATCCTAAGCACATTATATACACTGTATACACCTCTTGTTGATCCTTATACACTGGTAAACTAGTAGGTCCTAATTAATACACCTTTCTGAAAGGAACTATAAATGGTAACAGCTAACTATCTACAACAACCAATAACTCAATCATTGTATCAGTTTATGGATGGTTTCCTAGTTCCTAGTCCATTATTACTTCAACAAACACACCCTTATTTATTGTGCAAGTAGGCCTAAATGCACTGTATGATATACAGCCTGTACACTCGAGCTGATCATTCAAAAAGGGCTTCATTTACACAAACTCCAATATTATTCATAGCAACATTTCCTACATTACTTAAGCTATACAATAAGGTGTCTTTGAACCAACACATCATTTAATTTGTGCACAAAACCCGCGCCAGCACACGTATGGCAAGCCGTTCTAACATTTAATCCTATTTCTTGATATCAAGAATTCATTTCGTGATATCAAGAATTCAGTTCTTTACATCAAGAATTCGAATTCTTGATATCAAGAATTCGATTTCTTGATATCAAGAATTCGATTTCTTGATATCAAGAATTCGATTTCTTGATATCAAGAATTCGATTTCTTGATATCAAGAATTCGATTTCTTGATATCAAGAAATGAATTCTTGATATCAAGAATTCGATTTCTTGATATCAAGAAATGAATTCTTGATATCAAGAATTCATTTCTTGATATAAAAAAATAGAATTCTTGATATCATGAAATAAATTCTTGATATCTCTTGATTTCGAACGCAAGACCATTGCAAGAATTATTTGGATATCGAGCACAAAAGTATTACACAAATGTTTAATTTATTTCCAGCTCAAAAGTTGTGCGGAATTGAAATTCATAGTTGATTTTCCAGCGCACAAGTAATGCAGAAATTCATTCTGATTTCGAACTCAAAACTTGTGCACGATTATACTGTGATTCGATTTCGAACTTAAAACTTGTGCACGATTACATTGTGATTCGATTTCGAACTCAAAAGTTGTGCAGAATTGAAATTCATAGTTGATTTCCAGCGTACAATTAATGCAGAAATTCATTCTGATTTCGAACTCAAAACTTGTGCATAATTATACTGTGATTCGATTTCGAACTTAAAACTTGTGCACGATTACATTGTGATTCGATTTCGAACTCAAAACTTGTGCACGAATTCATCCCGTACCAAGCGGCTATCTAAGTGTACGTACGCAATTTTTTGGTCCGAAATCATGTTGCCAGCTTGCAGTTCATTTACTGTCTTTGTGATATTTCTTGTAGAATATTTTAATTTTATACTGTTTAAACATAAACCCTTGATTACTATTCCTAAAACGATTTTACCGTAATTTTTGTCCCATCAAAATTGCTTGTTGTAAAATAATTATATGAAAAGATGTGGTTAAAAAAATGTAAAACGGCAACATATCAAGAATTCATTTCATGATACGTTGCCAAAAGACAATGCACACACCTGTATCAAAGATCACCCCGTGTTTAATATCATAGCCACGTTTTTACTGTACAATTCATTTGAGAAAATTTTGGTTACGTCAAATGAAATAATATTGGCAGATTTGATTATTTGTAGCAAAAAAAAAAAAAATCAAAATTAACTTACAAAGCACCCATTGGAAAAATAATAAATTGGCCACATATCACGAATTCATGCGGAAACAATGAATTTGTGATATGTTGCCAAATTGTACAATTACAATGCGTAATTTGTAAGTATTTTTGAACTTATTTTGCTTTTAAAATATCAGATTTGGCGTCATTATTCCAAATAAAATACAAGTATGTTTTACATTTAACCATTCAGAAAAACGCTAAGACATATTTATTGTACAAGTGACAATTTTTACAACTGGTTTGTCAAGGGTTATATTGGCAACATATCAAGAAATCATTTCGTGATATGTTGCCGTTTTATATTTTTTTAAAGATACGTTTTTATTATGATGATTTGATTAAAATTAACTGACCTAGAAACAAATATATATTTTTCAAATTTTGAAATAAACAAGCAGTCGAAAAAATGTATAACTTGCAGTACCAAAGAGTATTTTCTACATGAAAATTCACCTAGCCATTATAACTGGCAACATATTATATTCTACTGGAGCCGCGCCGCGCCGGCTGGAGGTACAGCTAGGTACACACTAAACAGCGAATTTAGTAAGCACTTGAGAGCGAGTCCGAGTTTAGCTGCATTCCGAAAGTCACAGCCAATTCAGGTAGGTACAATTAACTTAAGATTTTGTTTTCTGTTTATTATAATAATCATTATCCCTGACGCTAGCTTACTCTCCATAGCTTGGAGCTAGTTCGTAAGTGTGCCCATACTTTGGCGCCGGCAGCCGGCAGCCTACGCGGCTTGCTACCCGTGACTCACGCGTGGAGAGCTCGAGAGTACCCTACTAACTATCTATAGACCTATGTCCCAAAAATCGAATTGGCGCTAGTGTAGTTTCGCACCTCCTTATATAATGACTTTCAAACATGTACAAATTCACCCTAAATATTTTACAACTTTGCCCACAACCTAAAATTCGGCGCTAGTGTAGTTTCGCACCTCCTTGTAATCTGTAATGACTTTCTAAGTACATGTACAAATTCACCCTAAATATTTCACAACCTAAAATACTTGCATTTGAGTCTCCAAAATCCGGTAGAAGTTGAATATTTGCCGTTTTTCTATACACATTTTGGAATAACTCGATCGCTTGATTTTCAAAGCTCTAATCTGCCCGCGCTGCACACAACAAGCAGTCGGTACATCACTACGTTAAGATCAAATGCAATGACAAACGCCACGGTGCTGCGCTGTGTGTAGAGCTTCGAATCAAGCGATCGAGTTATTCCGAAATGTGTATAGAAAAACGGCAAATATTCAGCTTCTACCAGACTTTGAGACTCAAATGCAAGTATTTTAGGTTGTGAAATATTTAGGGTGAATTTGTACATGTACTTAGAAAGTCATTATAGATTATAAGGAGGTGCGAAACTACACTAGCGCCGAATTTTAGGTTGTGGGCAAAGTTGTAAAATATTTAGGGTGAATTTGTACATGTTTGAAAGTCCACTTTGTCCACTTCAACACTTCGATTTTTTCCCGCTAATAATTCATTGATAACAGCCCATGTCTTATTTGTGTCCTTTCTATTATTATGTAACAATTCAGAGTAGTAATTCCTCTTTGCATTTTTTAGGATAGTGGTCAGTACATTTCTATACTTCTTGTATTTATCTGCAAGATCTTGACGATAATTCGATTTAATAACTTTCGAATACATTGCATGTTTCATATTAATAGATTTCATTATACCTCGAGATATCCATGGCTTTTTAGCAGTTTTTCTTTTGGTTAAATGTTAAATGTAAAACATACTTGTATTTTATTTGGAATAATGACGCCAGATCTGATATTTTAAAAGCAAAATAAGTTCAAAAATACTTACAAATTACGCATTGTAAATACAATTTGGCAACATATCACAAATTCATTATTTCCGCATGAATTCGTGATATGTGGCCAATTTATTATTTTTCCAATGGGTGCTTTGTAAGTTAATTTTGATTTTTTTTTTTTTTGCTAAAAATAATCAGATCTGCCAATATTATTTCATTTGACGTAACCAAAATTTTCTCAAATGAATTGTACAGTAAAAACGTGGCTATGATATTAAACACGGGGTGATCTTTGATACAGGTGTGTGCATTGTCTTTTGGCAACATATCATGAAATGAATTCTTGATATGTTGCCGTTTTACATTTTTTTAACCACATCTTTTCATATATTTTACAACAAGCAATTTTGATGGGACAAAAATTACGGTAAAATCGTTTTAGGAATAGTAATCAAGGGTTTATGTTTAAACAGTATAAAATTAAAATATTCTACAAGAAATATCACAAAGACAGTAAATGAACTGCAAGCTGGCAACATGATTTCGGACCAAAAATTGCGTACGTACACTTAGATAGCCGCTTGGTACGGGATGAATTCGTGCACAAGTTTTGAGTTCGAAATCGAATCACAATGTAATCGTGCACAAGTTTTAAGTTCGAAATCGAATCACAGTATAATCGTGCACAAGTTTTGAGTTCGAAATCAGAATGAATTTCTGCATTAATTGTACGCTGGAAATCAAATATGAATTTCAATTCTGCACAACTTTTGAGTTCGTTTGTGCTCGATATCCAAATTGATTCTTGCAATGATTTTGTGCTCGAAATAAATCACTTAACAATTCTCGATATCAAGAAATGAATTCTTGATATCAGAAATTCGATTTCTTGATATCAAGACTGAATTAGAATTCTTGATATCAGAAATTCTATTTCTTGATATCAAGAATTGAATTCTTGATATCAAGAAATGAATTCTTGATATCAAGAAATGAATTCTTGATATCAAGAAATAGGATTAAATGTTAAAACGGCTTGCCATACGCGCGATCCTGATTATGAAGTTCGCGGAGAATGGCCATGGATGTATTTGTGCGAATGCGTTGATTAATGGATCTCAGGACGTACATTATGAATATTTATGAGCTCTCGGAAAATGACCATGTGCGCACGCGCAAGGAGCGAAAATATCGTAGGAAAAAAAAAATTCGCGGCCGGCGAGGGGGGGGGGGGGGGGTACATGGCAGCTCCCAGCAGTGCGCTAGCGTGTAGAAATCGATCTTAATTTACTATACTGATGTCTGTTCCTCCTCTGTTGGCAACGGAATAATTTTATACTGATTTTTTGTGTCATTTTGCTTCTCAACATCTTTGTTTTCATCACTTAAGAAAATGACATACCCGCAGAAACAAAAAATTAAGACTAAGAGAACAACGACTGCACTTGCTAAGGCTATGATTATATTAATCAACTTTGTTATCAAAAATTTATCGGAACCTTCCGTGTCAGGGAGAAATGTAGTTGTAGTTATATTGTAAGGAGAATGTTCATATGTTTGTGTTGGGTCTAAAGGGCGTAAAATATATGGACAGGGGACCAAGTTTTCGAGGAGTGTATTGCCAACTGGATCCCATCCCCAATCTTTACATTCACATTTATTTTTCATTTGTTGCAAGGCAGAAGAACAGCAGTACACATGATCTGAGGACTGTCTAGCCAACAATATCTGAGTCAAAGTTTCGTCATTTTCATCGGGTAGAGCCAAAGGGATTATCCTCAAACCAGCTTGATAACATGTAATCTGTCCTTCTAGAGTTCCTATAGGAGCAGTGCAGTGCAATGACACCCACTCTTCATCAAGATACGCATCTGAATCACATGACACCTTCCCAGGGGGGTAATCAACATGCAACAGGACTCTTTGGTCATCTATCAGGTTGCCATTTTTATAAGCTGAGAAAATGTAGCCACCTTCATTATTTATCATAACAGGATGTATTATAAAATGGAGTGTGCAGTAGTTTCCATTGCCCGTATCAGACTTATTTTCAACTCGAATATTTGGAGACATTTGGGTCAAGTCTGGCTTATTTGAAGTGTAAAATGGGGATTTGTACCTGTGCCTCAATGTAACGTAGTCAATATCGCACGGATATGTGAAATTAAACTGTGCCCTTTCTCCCTCTGTAACGAGGAGAGCTACCGAACAATGCAGAGCAATTGTTACTAATAAAACAACTATCACAGAGTTAACAATTTTATATTCCATTGTTGCTTCTATAGTACTTTAAAAGGAGATCGGATATAGTGGGAAAGTAAAGTGGATGCAACACTGACAAAAAATTGCAAATGACAAAGGTAAATATTATATGACTCCTTTTTCCAACATTCACACATACCAAAAGTAAAATCAGATGAGGTAAATTGCTCGTATAATTTCAAGAAGAGATATGCACAAATTGAAAGTTCCAACGCTAGGCGGTATCCATCTACTTGATCAGTTACGTTGAAAATCAATCGTAAGTCTTCTTTTGCGCTTTTGGATGTAGCTGTAAGATTGTGAAGCTATGACTCTGCCAACAGCTCGATGCTTGGTCGATGTGAAGTACGCGTCATATTGGTGGTGATAAAAAACAGGTCCATCGAGTGAACCGACATCAATCAAGAGGATTTTTATGCGATTGAAAATACAAAGATGTCATCTACGCCGTCGACGTTATCTTTGTTTATCCCTTCGTTCACTGAGTATGAGATTTGAGATTCCTTTGAGATTTGAGTTCCTTCTTCGCAGGCAAAATGTAATTCTGAAAGAAAAAATACATTGTAACTCCATAATATTCTAATGTTCAAAAGCATTTACTTTTCTCCTCAATTTTCCCAATCGCAATATCGAGAGACTAAAACGTTTCCTTGTAAAGAGCAACTGCCCTCCCTCCATTAGGCCTATAATGTTGTCAGCACGTTAAACATTCTCCTTTCAAATTAATGTTAGTAATACGTTAAATCCTTTAGTCCATATGCTTTGTTTCGCGCCCCCCCCCCCACCAGGATATAGGCATGCACGTTGTGATGGAATACATGTACAAAGTCATGTAGAAGTCCCTCCATTTGCATGATTTGTCATGTTTGTCGGTCGATTTCTCTTACTCCCTCGCTCTCTCTCTCCCTGTCTAGTCTCTCTCCCGCTCTTTCCCTGCTCCTCGTAATTCACTCCCTCCCTTTACCCTCATAATATCGTTGCCTCTGGTATGAAATTCATTCTTTTCTACGGCTTTCATAACCATTGATAAAATTATGATGTTGTTCAATAGTACGAATATGAAAGTCATAACATGACAATCACTTGGTTTATATACAAGAAAAAGAGACAAGTGTAAACGTATTAAAAAAAACAACTTTGAAATAAGCATGAATTTCCTAAAACTTATTTGTGATTTCTCATATTCAAATCACCTATAGCACAGTTGTATACTATTCAGCTACAACCGGCTATAACCCGGCAAATTACCCCCCCCCCCCGACAACCACACCCCCTCCCTCCAGGACAATTACCACCCGGAAAATTACCCTCGAGGACGATCACCCCCAAGGACAATTACCCCCGAGGACAACCACCCCCAGGACAATTACCACCGAAGACCTTGGAGGACAATCACCCCCGTTGACAATCAATCCCATTATTACCCACAGGACAATTGCCCCAAGGACATTTACCTCAAGGCAACCATGGCTCCGGACAACCATCCCCCGAGGAAATCCACCCAGTGAAAACTACCTTTTGAGGGCAATGCCAATAACTCCCGAAAACAATTACCCTCGCAAACTATCCCTGAAAAGAAAGATACTCCTTAAATTAAATACTCTTCTTCTTATTTTTTCCTTTTGGGGTGTTTGATTTTAACAAAACGTTCCCCCCTCTCCCAAACAGTGTTTCATTTAACATCTACGGTATAATCGAAATGTTTTGCTGCACTCCGGTTAAAACGAGTAATACCAATCTGGGGAAATAATCATTCTCATAATTATTCGGGACCAATTGTATGGAATAATTTGCCTGTAGAATAAAGGAATATTACCAGTCGCAGAAGTTATGCACGAGCATTACAGCAACATTTGATGGAAAGTGTGTGTATGGGGTGGGGGATGAGGGTTCATTTGCGGGTACAATATCAAGTCTCCAAACAAAACTACATGAATGAACATAATAGCGAGTGCACTGCTTTTAAACGCAGACCACCCCACCCTCTTCCCCCCCCCCCCCCAATTTTTTTCCTTTTTCGCTTGCTCGCTCATGGAATAAACATCACACAATTTTTTGTTTGTATTCCGCCCTGCTCGACAAGAAAACACAGTTTATGATATTGATTATCATGCAAAGAAAAGACAAGTAAAGAGAAGTACAAGTATAACTATTTTTTCTTCTATTTTCTCACGCACTCGTCAATATTAAATAAACATGGCCATTTGTTTGATAAGAGCCGAAAGGTGAGGATGCTTTTCGGCATAAAATCATAAGCATAAATTATTGACATAAAATGAACTTTGCTTTCAGTATATTTGTGCCTTTCTCGTTCTCAAGGAAGAAAACACTGCAAATTACTAAGTAAAAAAGTGAAGTTAAACTTTTTTCTCTCTCCAGTATGAAATAAGCATGCCCATTTCATTAGTTAAGGGCGGTAGGCAGGAATGTATACTATTCGATTTAAAATGATAAGTCTAAAACTTTTCGCTCGCTCGCAAAAATAAAATTAATAATTGCCCCAAATATAGCCCTGTCCCGCAGCAAGTAAAAACAAACAAACAAACACATTTTTGCAACTAAATATAATATGCTTAAAGGGGCCATCCCTACCCCTGACGCTGTATGCCAGTACGTCACGGAAACTAATTTATACTGTCTTGGGGCGTGATAGAAAATGTATATGCATTCATCACTGTTTATTTATCAATATTTTTACTTTAATATTCATCTATTCTTTTTTAAATCTGAAGTGAGTACGACAGCTTACCAGTTGTAAACAAATGTTTAGAATTATGAACCACAGTAACAATGTTTCAATGGGGGGGGGGGGGGAGAGTTAAAGATGCTCGGTTTAAAACTTTTGTGATCTATCATTAGGCTATATATTTCAGGTGAAGGTATAGTGGAAGAATGTGTTCTATAATGAGTTAATTTAAGTCCGTGACGTGGTTGGATGACTCTTCATACTTATAGCCAGTGGCGTATCTAGGAAAAACCGCGCCCGGGGCAAGCGCTGAAATCGCGCCCCTTCCAACATGTGACGCCGGGGCACGTGCTGGCTTCTTTGGTTGTTCACCTGGGCCCCGTTTCATAAAACTTGTTATCAGTAACAACTGCCACATTTTTATGATAAATTTGCTCTCAGCCAATCGGATGCAAGGATTTCCGTAGCTTTTAACAGTTATTGCAACTTGTTATTGCTGAAAAATTTTAAACGGAGCCCAGATTTAACTTTTTTAGAAGTTTTTTTTTAAACTTTATTTTGTTAACTATTGCTTTCTTGCGAGTCCCCTGAGAAAGGCGCCCGGGGGCCTGCCCTCCTTGCCCCCGGTAGATACGTCATCAGTGGCGAAGACAGGTTTTACACCTGGGGGGATGATTTGCCGTTCACGAGAAATCGAGGATCAATTTCGTATACAGATACACACACACGCACCCACACACCCACACACACACACACACACACCCGAATGCACAGCACAGGCGAAAAATCCACTTTGAGAAGGGGGGAGGGGAGATGATCGACTTTTTTGCCGATTTTTTTTTTCTGTCGAACTCACACTTAAGTGTAAACACACGCCCTAACCCACCTGCACAGGCCCCCTTACACACATTTTAATTTTTATCTTGCGAGCGAGCGAGCCAAAAATTACCACTTTTCTAGTTTTCAATCGCATTTTCAAATAGAAATTCTATAATATGATGGGCGAGCGAAGCGAGCCAGCCAAAAATAACCACTCATCTGGTTTTCCATCGCATTTTCAAACAAACATTCTAAAATATGATGAGCGAGCGAAGCGAGCGAGCGAAAAATAAGCGCTTTTCTGGTTTTAAATCGCATTTTCAAATAGAAATTCTAACATATAATGGTTGTTTATGACAGAATATCAAAAATTTTATTAACGATTAATTCAAATATCATTTCTTCCTTAAAAAGGGTGTGGGGGATATTTGTACACGCCATCCATCCTCTAAAAAAAGTGGGGGATATATCCCCCATCCCCCCGAGATTTACGCCAATGATGCACAGACATAAATAGAAGATATATACGCACCGTGACAAACGAATATAGAATATGGACTGACACACATTATTGCATATTTGCATCACGCTATTTATCTTTTCTTTAATTTTGTTGTTACATCACTTCAGAAAAACTGTGACAGTGCCGAAATTACCCAACAGTAATATAAATAACTACATAAATCAGAATAATGATCGATATAGTTACGATAGTAATCATCATTTCAGTCACATTAACGATGATGATGATAATGATGATAACTACTATTATTATCATAGGCATAATAACAATAATACATTACTAATTATTATCATAATTATTGTTATTATTATTATTATTATTACTATTATTATTATTAATGATATCATGATTATTATTATTATTATTGTTTTTGTTATAATGATAATAATTGTTATTATCATTATTGCTGTTCCTATCATTTCTAAACATGTTAATTCAGTTTAATTGTAAGCAAACATCCTTCCCTAAAACCGGGGAGGGGGGATGATTGTACATGTCATGTCATGCATACCCCTCATCCCCCCCCCCCCCCCCCCCCCCCCCGCTGTCTACGTCCCTGTACGCCACTGTTTATAACCTTCATTTGGCCTAGAATTTTCGGTTTCATCCATCAGTTGATGAAGAATCAATAATCAATAGAAGAAATAAAGGATTTAGCACCTTCTGGAATTAAACTGCTCATTTACAGGCTTTCTTGCGAGTCTCCTGGGAAAGGCGCCCGGGGGCCTGCCCTCCTTGCCCCCTGTAGACTAGATACGCCACTGTTTATAGCCTTCATTTGGCCTAGAATTTTAGGTTTCATCCATCGGTTGATGAAGAATCAATAATCAATAGAAGAAATAAAGGATTTGGCACCTTTTGGAATAAAACTGCTCATTTACAGTTGATGATAAAGATATCGCTTTCTAAACTCTTCCCTATCAGTGTTATTTCCACCTATTAATCCGCTCGTTTTCCTTATTGACCAAGCTGTAGACTAATTTCACTGTATTTTTAAAGGTTTCATCACGACCATGACGACCGATATTTTATTAGAGAAATAAGGTCAAAGGGGTTTAAATTTTAGGCACAATCATCGACATGAAAAGGATATACAATGTATATATAACGGGATATTTCAAAGGCAATGCAGAAGTAGCATCACTCAGTTAGCCAGATAAAAACTGTACGTAATTAACCATTTTTGCATATTGAATGACCTTTGACCTTTGACTTACGTACTCAGCAACATTATACTATAAACTACTTTTTTTCGCATTTAGAAACTGCAAACTTTGACATCTGACCTATATACTCGAAGATCAAACTCAGGCTGTATCTTCATACCATGCACCTTCTTACCTAATTTCATTAAAATTTGTCTAACATTACTAAGGTTATCGAACGGCACATTTTCGGACACTATTTCCGCATATCTCAATAAGCTATAACCTTTTACCTTTGACATACATACCGTGAAATCGAACCGAGGCTTGATTTTGATACCATGGAGGCTACGCTCACATCAAATTCCAATCAAATTTGTCGAATATTACTAAAGTTATCGAACGGAAACAACACTTTCGCATGCATAATGATTAATGAGCTATGACATACTCAAAGATCGAACTCAGGCTATATCTTCATACCATGCATGTACCTTCTTACCGAATTTCATTCAAAGTCTGTCTTTACATTACCAAGTTTTCGAACGAAAACCTCACTTCAGGACAAATAATTAGCTATTTTCGCATATTTGACCAATGACCTACAAGCATTTTGCTTTTCGGTGTCCCAAACCATAACTTAATTTCATCATCTATTGTACATTGCCATTTTTATTTCATGTGTTTCAATGGCTGAATCTTCCTGCTCCACTCCCTTACATTGTAGTAACTAAAAGGGAATCTGTTATATTATTTGCAGCTCCTCTAATTCTTTGGAGATATGGCTATGTTGGAGACTTTAACTCACTTACCTGATGTAATGGATAATTAAATGAGGGCGGATGGCACAAGAAAGAAAACCAGTCAGACGTCAAAAAGGGTATATCAGATTTGAAAGGGAGCGCTGATCGGAAGGAGAATGGCAATACTTTCAACGAAAAGGAGCAGTGAAAAGGGGCATTTATCGTGATCAAACTGGACGCTAATCACTCTAATTAAAAGTGAAAAGGGGAAAATACAGAAGATATCACTTAAGATGAACTAAAAAACAAAAACGAAAACGACTGACAGACAAAAGACGTAAAGTGATAGAGAGAGGGGGTGGGGTGTGAAGAGGATATTATTGGAATGAAAAATAGTGTGAGAGAATTACGTTGAAAAAAGACAAAAATAAAAAGTTTAAAACACGATATAGTTAATGATGGTAAAGGAGAGGGCAGATGAAGACAAGAAGAAAGGGGGACCAAAAGGGTAAAAGAAAAGAAACATGTGCGCGGGTGTGTGTGTGTGTGTGTGTGTGTGTGTGTATCGATGTACTTGTGTCGGTGTACCGAAAGACAAGGGGAAGAGAGAAGGAAATGGAGGGGAAAAGATATTACAAAATCGAAAAAGAAGTAAAGGAAAAAAAAGGAAATAAAGAGAGAGGGAATTAACGGTTGAAAGATTGGAAAAATTCAAAGCATGAACGTTTAAAAACCGGAAAAACGAAAAGAAGTGATGTGTGCAGAAGTGTTTAAACATGCAAATGTAGAGTTTTTGACGGCACTATCTGGGACCTCCATCGGCTGATTTCCCCAAGTGTCGACACTTGTTGAGGGGATATATTGTGAACCAATTAAGAAAGAAATTGATTAAGTTCTGGCTAAACTTACCTTAATCCTGGTGTGGACATGTAATTTTGAAAGAAAAATATCCGTGGAATCTACGGCGTGGACCTGTCGGGAGTGAGGCTTGCTGGTTGGTTGATTTCTGTTTAGTTAGCACATTGGTTAACTAAAACGGTTGGTCCAGTACAAGGTGCGGCATCTTATAGGCAATACACCGTCTGGCGAATTCAAAATGGCGACAAGTTTTCAGTTCTTCTGCCACTATACGGAATACGTCATCCAATTATATTCTTGACGTTATGTATTTTGTATATTTGCTCAAATAACATCGGATCCTGACCATGTAAAACAAATAATTCACCTCTTTGAACTTTAAACTGTTAAACGATTTGCTCATGATAAGATACATACATACATACATACATACATATATGTTGAGATATAATACCCACGTGTTGGATGATTAATAATGTAGACAGTAATAACTTCACAAAGAGTCGAAGGTACGCCATGTGTAAATCCAACATTAGCTTTTATTGTTCAGAATTTTCGACCCGCCTCGGGGGCCTTCCTCAGTGTATACAGTTTAAAGGCAAGATTAATGCAAACAAAATTTTCCTTATAGTAGCTCCTTAGCAACGCGTTGCCAAGGAGCCAGAACTTATGTAAGCGTTCAATTAAAGAGAAGAAATTATATGTACCAAAAGTGTAATCAATGATATGAAGCACCAATGTTTTTGAGTATAATTGGAGTTTGAAAAAAAAACCAAAATATCAATCTAAAATGAATGAGAAAAAAAAAATAAAAAAAAATAAAATATCAGACTCCCCAAATCTAGGCGAAGAGTGTAACAGTAAACGATTAAAAGAGAAAGAACTTTTAAGAGAGAGAGAGAGAGAGGGGGGGGGGGAGAGAAAAGAAGAAGAAGAAGAAGAAGAAGAAGAAGAAGAAGAAGAAGAAGAAGAAAAAAAAAAACCTGAAAGATAAGTACTCCAAATTGTAGATAGCTCAGCCAGACAAATTGTAAAAAAAAAAGATTATAAGTCTGTATCAAGATAAAAATGAGACCATTTACTTGAAAAAAACCTCACGTGATATGGGAAGAGGTGAAAAGAAAGAACTACAGTGCCCTGAAAAGAGGAATGAATATAATGGTAATTCTACACTAAATACAAAGATGCACTGGGGAAGATGAACAAGATTTCATCTCTTGAAAAAGTGAAATTGCTCAGCCATCCTAGGTCCTTGTTAAGTCCAGTCTCGAAAGACCTGGTGTTGATGATGAATTCTGCCAATTTCCTGGCTTCTCTGTCTTTGAATTGAGTGCCAATTCCGCAAAATTTTAGATCATCAAGTGAATGGTTGCTGGAGCTGAAGTGTTCAGCGACAGGTAGTGAATATTTGTGTTTGATCGAACTTCTGTGATTATTGAAACGTAGTCTGAATTTGGTTCCTGTTTCGCCGATGTACGTGGCCACGTACATCGGCGTTAATCGTTTACTTTTACACTCTTCGCCTAGATTTTGGGAGTCTGATATTTTATCTATTTAAAAAAAAAATAAAATTATTCATTCATTTTAGATCGATATTTTTTTTTTCAAACTCCAATTATACTCAAAGACATTGGTGCTTCATATCATTGATTACACTTTTGGTATATTATTATTTCTTCTCTTTAATAGAATGCTTACATAAGTTCTGGCTCCTTGGCAACGCTCTGTACGCAGTCCGCGCAGAGCGTTGCTAAGGAGCTACTATAAGGAAAATTTTGCTTGCATTTATCTTGTCATTAAACTGTATACACTGAGGAAGGCCCGAGGAGGCCCGAAAATTCTGAACAATAAAAGCCAATGTTGGATTTACACATGGCGTACCTTCGACTCTTTTTTGAAGTTATTACTGTCTACATTATTAATCATCCAACACGTGGGTATTATTCTCAACATATATGTATGTATATATATATATATATATATATATATATATATATATATATTAACTGATATATATTTTATATATATATATATATATATATATATATATATATATATATAATGTATATCTAATAACTGATATATTATATTTTATATATATATATATATATATATATATATATATATTAATTATATATATTATATTCTCAGTTAATATATATATATATATATATATATATTAACTGAGAAGCTGCTCATAATCAACGCTGACAAGCAATCACTCTTGAATAAGCGACCGGAACTCATTTCTAAATGTCGTCATCAGAATAAGTTCTACTTGTGCAACTTCAAGAAAGAATTTTCGTAATCGCTTTGCATCTTCTTGCCAAACCCAGTTTCACGCGGTCTTGTTGGTGCATAGTCGCTTCATGCCCCCCCCCCCCCCTGCGCGCTCTCTCTCTCTCTCTCTCTTTCTCTCTCTCTCTCTCTTTCTTCTCAGTGCATCCATCTCAGCGCGCTAAAATTACCATGGTAGCTTGCGCTCCATCTGCGTGAAATGGGGTTGCGCGCTCTGCGCGCTTTTTCAGTGAATTGTTCAAATGATATTGCCACTTTATTAGTTGCCTGAAGATCGCATCTCATGGTGCGTGAAACTCCGAGTAGCAATACAATAAAGTACTGATGAACCACACGTCAACTGTGTAACTTATTATTTATTTGTATATATATATATATATATATATATATATATATGTATATATATTTGCTATAAGAAGGAATTTTATGTTAAAAAGTTGTTATATCGGTAGAACAAAAAGGATCTAAACCACGTATTGGATAATTCCGTAATCGCTTTTCTATTCAATTACTAAACAATAGTTATTATAAAAACGGGTTCAAGAATGTAGCCAATAGCGAGTGCGTATCAGGGTGACCAGATTTTCGATACTGAAATACGGGACTTTGTTGGGCCTCGACTCCAGAGCACAGGGTACAATATTTAGGGAAATTGCGAGCGAGCGCAGCGAGCGAACAAAAATCATGAGAATCATCTTCATTAGCATCCGTCTAAAAGTTGACGCCAAACAAAACTAGTCTATTCAGCGGAATCCCATTATGAGAAGGTTGATTAAATTAGAGGGAGGAGATTCTCATATTGATTCTAATTACAGCATCTCTTCCCATGGATGAGGTGTTTTATGTAGATTCACAGTGACACAGTGCTGTATTCTTTTCGAACGAATGAGGAGGCCGTGTTCGTTGATAGATTTATGGTTAAATAAATTTGTGGATAATGAAAACAACAATGGACTCGCCTTAATGCAATTTACGCCAGTATACCGAGTTTTGGTAAGGTTATAAATGAAAAAAAAAAGGATATTTTCAACATACCTCTCTATTAGTTTGGTTGACAAAAAATACATCCTGGGCACTTATAGTTCCAAGGTGCAAATCAGAATTTTCACGGAAGTGAAAAATCGACAGAAGAGGGAAAGGGTGCAAAATTTCCAGCTTATACTTCGCTTTTTGCTTTGCCATTCAGCAGTTGGCCTCTCCTTGAGAAAAGAGATACTAAAATTGGTACAGTGATGTTACACTTCGGTGGTTTTCAGATATTTCGTCCCCACCTTTTCTAATAAGAGAATAAAGGATCGCTTCAAAATTGTTAAATTGTTCTGATAATTGGCGCTGAAGATGTCAAGTCATTCTGGCTCTTGATTGAAGTTAATACCCAGCTCATGAGTCTTTGTTTGGTGAAATATTGTACTTTGTGCATTTCTACTAGTACAAAAGCGGGGAGGGGTATTATGTTTGTGCAGGTAATGAATAATCAAAACTAAACGAGCGAGCAAACAATATTGAAATTATATACTTCTGCATGATCATTTTATGAATATAGTCTATCTAATTTTTCTACTTTTGGCTAAATATTCCATTATTTCAACAGTAAGTTTGAAATACGGGACAAAACGGCGTCCCGGGGAGGGTCGTACGGGACGCGGGACAAGTGGATCAAATACGGGACTGTCCCTTAAAATCCGGGACGTCTGGTCACCCTGGTGCGTATGCATGTCACGTGTTCATGCTTCAATTCTACGCAACCTTCCAGCCGTGCATTTTTGTGCAGCACTGTGCATTTTGGATGCATCACTTTTTGATGCATTTCTAGAAGTCTATTACGAAATATTACTCAGGGGCCGGGGCCCGGGCGCATCACATACTAGCTGGCAACGCTTATGATGATGTCATAACATAAGAGAAAACAGATGTTGCCTCCTTGTCTCTCGATCTGAGGAAATGTGGAGCGGTTTTAACAACTTTTCCACTACAAAGTCATACTGCCGACCCGTTTTATAAAACAAAATAATGCACAGATTTAAATTCGTGATGTAAGTGGCGATGCAGGCATCTCGGGTATTTAGCATATTATGCAAAAGCACTCGGCGCAAGCGCCTCGTGCTAGTCGCACATTGTGAATACCCTCGAGTGTGCTGCATCGCCACTAAGACACTCACATCTCACATCTGTGCATTATTTGTATATTATAACACAACTGAAAACAGTGATTTTACTACTTACATACCCATCAATCAATCAAAATTACAGTGTATGAATTTTCAAATTCTCTAATGAAACAATAATCTGCTGCAAGAGTTTCAAATAATCCACATACACCCCTATGGGGGGATCAGTCTAAAAATAAATACATTCATTTGTTATGTAACTTTGTCCAATGATACTGTAAAGCATTTTGATGATACTCCGAAATTGTGGAATGTATATCGACAAATCTGAATTGAATTGTGAAGCAATTAGTCATGATTTACGAAATGGCGACATTTATTAGAAAGCCCTTTCAGATAATTCATCTTCATTTAGTTCAGGATTCATGTAAATCTACACCCAAATGAATCTAATTCCATACAGATTAAAGCTAAATTAAGATTTGGGTGGTAGGCATATCTTTATGCAGCCCCCTCCCCATGAAAATCTTTACCCTTTTTCATTCAAAATTTTCCCCACATTCTACCCAAAGTGTGCACTACATCATTCAATTTGCAATCTGACCCACTTGGTTACTGATCACTCCTTTCCTTGCTTGTTCCTTAATACAATTACATGATCTTGCACCAAACCCTCAACTACAAGAAATTACCTATTTAACTTATGTAACAGGATGGGTTAAGATTATATTGAAGGATCTGGTTGAAATTTTTGGTGGAATTTTGGAAAACTTTCAGTAAAAAATATGCAAGTCTAAAAATTGCTGAGTTGGGCTACTGCTCCCCTTGCCCCCTGCTGCACACAGGGCCATGACACCTCACTTGGTGAGAGACAGATCTCTAAATGAGGGGTCCACTGCACTGAAGAAATGAAGCTAAATTATTTCAGTCTGTAATGAAAACAAGATAAGACTGAAAGATGACCTGAATTGCGACAAATATAAAGTACATGTACAAAGTTTGAACAGTATAGGAACACTACTAGTAACTTTTTAACTTTGCAGACCAAGGTTTACAAATCAGTTTAGTTCATCTTATTTCTCAGTTCTCAAAAAAAATTGATATTCAATAGAAATACAGTCATTGTACAATAATGTCTCAGCTTAAAATTTGATGACCAAAATACAAAACTTGTAAATGAAATGAGAGGAAATCAGAATACAAAACATACCTTCCACTTGTACAGAAAACTGAACAAGTAAAACTTAACAAGTATTTGGCTTTAATAACTAACATTCTTTTAAAATCTTATTGCAAACAAAGAAATGAATATCTTGATACAAGTGTATTTGTGTAAGCAAGAAATGTTGGCAGATATTTTGATCCTGGTGCCTATTCAAGGTAGAAAAATATTCATCAAGCTTGACTGATAACATTTGCAACGGAACAAAAAAGAAACCAGGCCAGGTCCATGGGAGATGATTACACCCCCCCCCCCCCCCCCCGCCTCAGTTCCAAGTTGAGACAGTTATAAATTAAAATGTTACACAGAAATTCCAGAATGAGTGTATTTGCAACGAAGACCAATGGCCTCGTAAAAATGCTTTTAAAAAAACAAGAAACCCTGGCTGAAATTTGACATGTTGATAGCAACCTGACCATATTCATGCATAATTCACTTACCTTCCATAACTGAGTTGTAACTAATACATTCCTTGCAGAAATATTCTTCATTCTCAGTCAACAAGCAATCATCCCCTACATCTCCAAGAATTATCGATGTGGATGCAGACAAGAATGCAGCCTCAAGTTTCAACCTAGGTATCTGGTGAACAAAGTCAAAACATGAATGAATGGGAGCTCAGAGCTACCTCTCAACAAAGAAAATAATATTTATTGGAGTCTATAGTCTGCATCTACAATCAGGGAGTAGACGCATGATTAGATCATACCCCCTCTCACCATGCTTGCTTATCAGTCTTCGGAATCTGAGCTAAACTGCAAGTTACATACAGTCATAGACCCCCCCCCCAAAAAAAAAAAAAAAAACAACAACAACAAAAAAAAAACATGCAAAAAGGCCGCCCCTATACTTTCGAGCCAATGTCAGGCCCCGGCGCGCCGCGGCGCAGCGCGACCTGCCTTGCTGCTTCACACAGCTTCGGTAGCCATGGGGGGTAAGATTGCATTGGAATGTTATAGTTTTTTTTTTAATTGATATCGACTGTTCAGACCTTCTATTTCAACAATCCACATGCTGGAGCTCTGTCAGCATTGAGCAATTTGAGATATACGCGAAAATCCAAAATGGCCGCCGGCGGCCATCTTGGATTTTCTGTTTACCTACTTTAAACATCCCAAGATTGTTCAAAAATTGGAAATAAGGGTTTTTCGGGATGGAGAATCCAGATCTGAGGTTATTTTGAGGATATGACTATTTCTTGATCTCTAGTTATAAAATGGCGGCTTTTTTCAAGATGGCCGCCATATGCACTATAGGCTAGGCAATGTCAAAAGGTGAAAAGTCCTTATTTATCATTTAACATAAAAACAAAGCAAGCAAAATGCAATTTTTTTCATATATATATATATATATATATACACGAATTCAAATGATAACTCATTAAAAAGCAAACAATTTACCTTTACTTGTCATCAAAGGAAGCCATGCCAAAATAAACCCCAGCAAAAATAAAGCGAGCGACTATAGCCAACAGACAGCATTGCTAAACACTATTTCAGGAATGGCTCTCTTTAAAACTACTGCATTTATGAGGCTTAGATTGCAGAATATACTGTAGCCAACAAAAAATAGTTTAAGCAACAGTATGGGTGTCGATTTGGGGAAGGGGCATGGGGATATATCCCCCAATTTTGTTGGTAGGAAGATGGTCTGCATTAACACTGCCCTCCAATAATTCACCATCAGAAATGACATAGCTCATGCAATCTCCTAAGAGTATTTTAAAAAAAAATTAAAAGGGAAGGGCAAATGGGGAAAAAAAAAGAATTTCAAAGTAAAAAGGATAACGAAAAACTTTTCAGCACTGGCTCGCTTCGCTAACTCACATTTTAAAGTATCTGTAGTTGTGGTTAGATCGGTTTGCTTCTCTCTCTCTCTTTTATAGTATACTATTCTTCTACTCACTGCCTTGCATTTTAAGTATCTTATAAGAGATAACCAAAGCCGGTTATGTTAATATGCTTATGAAATGAAACTGATTTGCATCTAATTGTCTATCTAATGTTATACTATTCTTCTTGTCATAAAATGATAGTAATAAAGGTGCAAGGAGTCGAGTCAAACATCGAGAAGAGCTAAAACAGAAGAATTTTTCATGAGATAAAGGGCTGTGACCAATGGCCTATTCCTATCTCAACAATTATGAGAATGGAGGAAGCCGATGAAATGTATTACTAGAATGATGAGATTGGAATGATAATACAAAACCTGTCCTTAGCATAGTATATTTTTAAATACCCATTTTTCTCTTCCTTGCTAAACTCACCTATCAAATCTGAAAAAAGAAGATATTTCAAAGGAGTAATACACTCTTATTTCCTCAGCAACAAGTTTGAATATAATAATGCCTTTACAGCAAAGTGTCCAACTGTCCTCAGATTCTGTAGGAAGATGTACATCATCACAACAATTATTTTGGAGGCAAATCTACATCTGAAAGAAAATGAATCCGTAGCTTGTTTTGCTTGCTCATATAGAAACAGAATTGTTTTGGATGGCAAGCAATATGAGCCAAATAGCGTCATATTTGGCAGTTAGGTGATCGAATATACAACAGTTTGAGGCTATCAAGGAGTGTAAAGTTTTCCTCACTCGCTTCACTCACTCGTATAGCATTTAAATACAGAACAGTTGGGGAATACTTTTTCGCCAAGCGTGTGTTTTCCCTTATCTCCCTTCGCTCGCTCGTATTATTTTGAAAGGTGGTTTAGAACAGCAAAAGATTAGACCAGCGAGGTGCTAGAATAGAATCATAGTTGGCAGTGAGATGACTATACCATCAAAACATCTTTCAGACCATAGTGATATTTTGACCATGAAATACTGTACTGTATCATCAAAAGAGTGTATTTTCCTTGCTCACTCGTAATATACAAACGGTGGTTTGGACTGTAAACATAAGACCATAGGCATAAGAGGTACTGAAAAGGTTATAAATCATTCGAATATCTTATTCCTAGTGCATTGTAGAGTGTGTTTTGATGACAAAAAACCCCATTTATTTATTGCTCGCTCATCCACAAAATTAAAATGCTGTGGTTCATACTTTTAAAAAGTGTCAACTAAACTAGAAAGCTTACAGGTCCCTAAACATTCCATTCAAGTAATGGGGATATACCCCTTCGATATCATTTGAAGGCTATTTTTGTTTGGCTAATGGGATGAATGGTAGAATAGACTAAGAATGCAGTAGACCTGTGAGCAAATATAGGTATTATACCCTCCATTCACAAAATTTAGTGACGCTCTGATCTCTGTACGTGCTCCTTTCCTTAATCAATCCTTCACTTTGTAATCCCTTACCCTTTCCCAGTCGCTTTCCTCCCCGCCTGAGGATATTTGGCATCAGTCACCCCCCCCCCCCCCCGAACCCAAATCAAAACCCATGACCGTCAATATCTATATTTGTAAGGAAAATTATCATTTGACTTTGAAAATATCCTAAAATATAAAAAGTGTACTTTTTTCCGTAACTGGTAAACAGGCATGCACTTAAAATGCATGTTATTATCCAATATGCAAACAATCATATGAGCATTGACCTGTCTCTTATGATGGCTAAATATGGATTAATTAACTTTAGCCAACAATAAAATGGTGCTAAACACACGATTTCAGGAATTGGTCTCTTGAAAAGTACTAGTTATTCGGCTCAGCCGAGATTTGCAGAATTTTCAGTCCACGATATACAATGATACCGTAGATATAATAGGAGATACTCAAATTAGTCAGGAAAATGATGTTTTGGCCTTGAAAACATCAAGAAATATCATTTTAGAAAGTATGTTTCTTCTGTAATTAGTATTGCAGTAATTGAATGCTTAATAAATTAATTTCATAACTAATTTCTGAGCCTCAAATTCCTGATAAAGAGATGTGAGTACACATATAGTTTTTGTCAGCTACAAAAAGGTGAACATCATATGCTTTTTCTCCATAGTGTAAAGTGTGTGTGTGTGGGGGGGGGGGGGTGTGGGTGTGTGTGCTTGGGAAGGAGGCTATCCCCCTCCCCTCCCCCGTCACATTTACGCTTGTTGTTTTTTGTTCCTAAATATCATCTTTGTAGAAAGAAAATCAATCATATTCAATCTATTTTCTTCTTCTTGATTTCCAATGCAATATTGCATATATTATGTACATGTCCAAATAGACTGCTGGTGGCGCCATCTTGTAAATTAGCTGCCATTTTATATCAAGACATCGAAACATAGTCATATCCTCAAACTAACCTCAGATTTGGATTCTCCATCACGAAGAAACCTTAATTTCCAATTTTGAACATTCTAGGGATGTTTAAAGCAGGTAAACTCAAAATCCAAGATGGCCGCCAGCGGCCATTTTTTATTTTCGCGTATATCTCAAATTGCTCAATGCTGACAGAGCTCCAGCATGTGGATTGTTAAAATAGAAGGTCTGAACAGTCGATATCAATTAAAAAAAAACTATAACATTTAAATGCAACCTTAGGCCTAAAATCCGGGTTTGGCTACCGGACTAATAGGCCTAACTAGGATAACCGATTCGTCAACACACAAACACACTGCAGCAGCCAGTGGGATATACGTTCATACACTGATTTGCATTTCATGGACAATCATCGGCAATCCGCCCGAAAGTCTGGGCAAGATGTTGCGTGGTGACAGGGTGCTTAGCACAATGCAGCGGTAACATGAACTGCCGACGATGAAAAAAAAAATACAAAGTTCACGACTTTTTTGCACATAATTTCTTGACATAAAACTGAGAACAGTTCTTTGAAAATGTAAAGAAATTAACGCAGATTCGCCACAATGGTAGACCGTATTATGAATAAATTGCATTTTTTGACAAATTAGCGAAATTTAAACTGTACTCACCTTTTAACTTTTCCTTAAAATCCTGACTCTGTGTGTATAGACTGCTAACTTTCATTCAAGCCATTTTTGTCGTATTTATTTGTACGCAAGGGGACGCGACCCTTCGTATTTTTGTTGTATTATTTTTATGAAGCGTCGGGTAAATTTCACTCTTTGAAGGCGACCGTTCGTAGATTTAAGGTGCATATTTCTCAAATGGTAGACCCGACCTTTCGCAAATCAAGTGGGATGTTTTCACGAAGTGTCGGGTTACGCGATTACACGGCCCGACGCGATTACCCGATGGTTCGAAGTAAGCCGAAAAGGCAGACTCGCGCAGGGGGTAGTTTAATACTGGTTTATCTCCCATTCACTACTGCGGCGTAGGCCTATATGGCCAGCCAGTGCAGCGCAGGCTGCAGCGACAGGAAAAAAAAAAAAAAAGATATTGTTCTGAGGAGCGTTTCATGAAAGGACTTGTCGGATGTTTTATCCGACAAAGTCTGTTTTATCCGACAGTTGCCATAGTAACGATGCTTCTCAGCCAATCAAAATCAAGGAAAGATGTTAGATCTGACAAAACTTGTCAGACAACAAATGTTGATGAAAAGCCCCCCTGGTCTGCCCTAAGGGAGTATGGCTAAGCTCAGCTAAGTTTGAGAGAATTTCGCTTTGTAAAAAAAGATATAAAATATAATAGTAGTCCAGACTAAAAGTGAATATTCTACAGACAACAATGACGAACACACCCGTCAAAGTGAGATGAGTAAGTTAGATCTAAAGTTAACTCAACTGTTTAGTGTTAGGCCTACGTAACGTAGACCCTGTACAGCCAGATAAACTTTGGGCTTTGCCTTGACCGTCAAAATTTATCAAACGATGAGTCACTTTATTCGTGCTCACCCTTTCTGAGTAATTTCTGACAGGTAGTACTGTAGCAAACATCTCATCACTGATTGTTACAAAAAAGGACTAGATCTATAAACTGTTCAAGAAATGCCCTTACGTGAAAGTTGGAGTAGATGCGCGCGAGCTAGCAGCGCTGATATATCCATCGATATATCTACGTGCTGCGCGCCGTGCGCGTGTCGTAAAGTGCATTCACTTTCCGGGGCCCGTTGCATAAAACTTATATTTTGGATCAGAGATTAATCCTTTAGTGATTGGCTTAAAGACCTTCACGTGATCATTTGTATTTTCAGCCATTTCAGAATGTCGGCATGAAGGTATGCTATTTGGGAAGTGACGTCAATTTTATGACGACATTTTCCAAATAGGATATATTATTTGTGAAATGACGTCACAATACGCGAAATCTATGCGCGAAATCAAATATTCAGTGGGCATACGAGAGCTCGAATGCGCACCATGGGTAACTCTCGCGGTGTCACGGCTACTGCTTTTTTCAATTTCTGATTTCTTTGCAGTTTGTCCGTACAACGTTTAGTGTCATAAAGTATTTGACATAGATTTGAAATAAAGAATATTGATTTGATGTGATTTCACTGATTTATTTAGACACGGTAAAAGTTCAGATCATCTACTTGGCTGATTTATAATGGGGCTGTGTATCAATTTAAAAAAAATGAAAATAGAATATGAATATCTGTCAAACAACAATTACAAGCACAAAATAATATAATTAAACAAAACTACGTATGAAAATATATATAGATCTTGATCCAAAATATAAAACAAATATACTCTGTCATAATTTCGAGTTTCTGGTCAAAACTATGGGCCTCGGTGCCTCCAGTAGTACAATTCACTTCGGGGCTGCGCCCCTCAGTGAATAGTACTATTTCGGAGTCACCTCTTGCCCACAGTTTTAATCAGAAGCTCTCAAGGCAAAGTATATTTGTATACTATAATAATAACTTTGCTATTATATTAACTCTTCATGGAATACGGGATTTTGATTGGCTGATGTTGCTCAACAGCCAATCAAAATCCAGTATTCCATGAAGAATTACTGTAATAGCAAAGTTACTATTAAAGTAAGTTTTATGCAAGGGGCCCAGATCTATTTTCTGGAAGCAAGATAAGATGATACAAGGCCAAGGGCTAACGTTATCCTGTCGCCGGTTCGCGGCCGACAAGCCAGGCACGGGGATGTGTTTGCCCTGGCGGCCGACCGGGATGCCCGGCATGTCAGCAAAGGCAAAGCCGATGTACCCTCCCCAGGACCCTCCCCCGCCCCCCCCCCTCCTTCCCCGCTGTTGTGCTATCTTGATTTCGCTTGCGCTACTGAGCATGTGCAGTAGGATTTCCATGCCAATTAAACCTTGGCTGTGTGTTTAACCCAGGGTTGAATTTAGGCTATCAGAATATCAATGAGAGTTAAACTACACTTAGACCAGGGGTGAGGTCTAAGTTTAGTTTAATTAGCCTGAGGTTAAATTAAGCCTGGGGTTAAATTTTATTGCAATCAGAATACAGGCCATTATATTTTACTATATTTTAGTCATAAATAAAGCACTAAATGTTCTTTGCCAAGACATCCATTTGCCACACTCGACCCAGTTGAGGTAAATGGGTACCTGGCAGGAATTAATTCCTTGAAATGCTTGTGCGCTGTGAAAGGCTGTCGGGCTAAAGGTAGGGTAATAATATCCAAAGTCCTTTGGAAACGCATAGAGACGTTAGATAATAACGTGATATGCGCTTTACAAGAACGGAATATTATCATTATTATTATTATCATCATAAATTAATATGTTCTAATTCAATTTTACGACTAGAAAATAGTAAAAATGACTCCTAGCATGCCTAGTTGCACACATTTAACCCTTCCGTTTAGTTATTTTTAACTTGTTTGTTATACGAGTGTAGTCACAATAGTGTGTATTTTTTTATTACACATTGTTGTTATTGTTTTTTTGTTGTTTTTTTTAGTTTGGAAACAGGCTATACTCTCCTGACCGAAAATTGGGATAATCAAATCCTTTTTCCCTTCCCCTTTATACCTGTGTCAGGATGGGTAGTTTCTTTTCCTGGCAGGGGGCTGTCATCGTTGATGCTTGTGAATCTGGGGGTAGGGTCCCATACCCCTCCATCCCTAGTCCTAATTCCCGTTTTGGCGGGTTAAATATCATGTCCCATCTAACATGTCTAACGATCAACATCGCCATGACTAAACAAAACATGAGGAGGACATAAAGGCCGAAGAAAACAAACGACTATATAAGTCAGCACTGATCTGTTGGAGCCTATGGTGGTTTCCATTGGTTTGGGAGAACTTGAAGAAGAAGAAGATATTGTGTTATCCTGCAAAGGATCATGGGAAGGCATGGGATCTTAACAGGCAAATGTTCAGTGCTTGTGTGTAACATAAGATCGATAAGTATTATGTGCTAGGCCTATATCTGTAATGGATTTGTAATTAGTTTAAGCACTGTTTCCGTTTATTCCCTTTGCATGTATTTATTAATCAGCTAAAACAAACAAGAAAGCAAACAAACTTGAAAACAAAACATCAGCGCTCGTATATAGCTGCAGTTAAACTACAATGTATTTATTTTCAAAATGCAGCGGCAAAATTCATTTTCTTTTCATACACTGAACTTTGGTCCGTATTATGTTTGCATGACCCATTTTTGAAAAGCATAGGGTTTGTCAGCGCTAAGATTTGCCTTTGAAGCTATAGTATCAGTAAAGTCAACATCTTCAAAAGCCGCTTCCAAACTTGATGAAATGATCATAGTGTTTCTATATCGGCCTCTGGCCTCTGGCCTCTCTTTTTATAAACTTATCCCCCATCCCCTAAAAAGCCTTTTTAAAAATATGAGAAATTGGAAGTACTGGAGTCCTGCCTGAACGGTTTCCGAATTAGTCCTGATCACATGATAATGTCTTTTTAACCTTATGGTGCAGAACCTTTAGATTTCTTTGTGATGATTATTACTGAAAATATACCACGCTGTTTTTCTTCCTAAATATTTATCACTTTCTCACTGATTCTTCTTGGATGTGGACTTTGTTTGTTGTTTGTTGTTGCTGTTGTTTTTTGTTTTGTTTTGTTTTGTTTGTTTGTTTGTTTTTCTTGAAAGGTAATTTACCCTCTTTTCTCTCCCACTCCCCTTCGTTTGGACACTGCATGCATCCTTGTCCCCATCCCCACTCCCGTCGATCCCCTGTGCCTCCGGCATGTACTGAACAAACTTTTTTTTTTCTTTTTGGTACTGAACAAACTTGGCCTCAAATGCATACTTTAGGGGTATAGTTGATGAGGTAGAGATTTTACTTTTAGCCACAAATGCATACTTTTACCGAGTGAAGTTCTTTCTTTCTTTCTTTCTCTCTTTCTTTTTAGAGTTGTTATGTTTAGCATTCGTACACTCTAAAAACTAAAAATCATGTTAGATCACCATTTAAAGGGTGGAGGAGTGACTACATTTTCAAAACGGTAGATTAACACTCGGAATATAAAATGTTAATCTACCAGTTTTTAGAGTGTATATGGGA
>JAPZVO010000336.1:0-47657 GCA_029962745.1 Echinometra lucunter
AGTAAATTAACCGAATATGACTCTATTTGGGCACCTTACTCCTCTTTTTCCTTTTTTTTCCCCTCCTTCCTCTTCCCTCTCCTTTCTCTCTCTCTCCCTCTCTCTCTCCTTTTTTTTTTTGCCGACAGCGATCGTGAATTTGCCGACAAGAATTTTGAGTGGGGGGGGGGGGGGGTGTCACACCCCCACACCCCCCCCCCCACCCTTTAGCGACGCCCGTGGATGCTAGAATAAGAGTGTTTGCTGATTGAAAACATCTTTTTCCTGAATTTATGAGAGAGCGAGAAATTGAACGTTTTAATACTCACGAAAGGTTCAAGTGTAATGTTATTCCCATGGTTACTCCCTTCTCGTGATTTTAGTAAAGTACAATAATTATTGGCATCTTCTATTCTCACAGAGGTTATGATAGATTGAGACTTGTAATGGTCACAGGACATTGAGGATGTTATCTTCTGTAAAGTCATCTAAACTAGCTCTTGCCTTCTGATCCACTGCCTCACATTGTGATAAAAAGGCCTAATCTGTTATTGTGTGAAACTTTTATAGGCTGATTCTTCAGATCTAGTTATACGGATGTTTTGGAGACGTTATAGGTCGCTTACAAGATTTGAAAAGGGATCATTCAAAAGGGGGTGACACAAGAAAGGAAAGGAGCGCTAATCAGACCTAAAAAAAAGGGGGGGGGGGTAAGGATCACAATCATTCGGTTACCGTTCGCTATTCCGAAGGTTCGTTATTCCGTAGGTTGATTTATTCCGAAAGTTCGTTAATCCGACAATGTAATAAGGTTCGTTTTTCCGAAGGTTCGTTAGTCCGAAATGAAATGAGACTCGTTATTCCGAAGTTTCGTTGATCTGAAAACAAAATAAGGTTCGTTATTCCGAAGGTTCATTAATCCGAAAAAGAAATAAGGTTCGTTAGTTCATTGGTTATTGTCGGACTTATTATTACATTTTCGGACTCCTGAACCTTCGGATTAACGGACCTTGTTTCATTTTCGGATTAACGAACCTTCAGCATAACGAATCTTATTTCATTTTCGGATTAACGAACCTTCGGAATAACGAACCTCATTTTATTTTCGGACTTACGAACATTCGGAATAAAACCACGATGTCCGGATTAGCGAAACACTTTTTTTATTTTCGGACTAACAAACATCTAGGTATACGCGATGTGCGTGTTTCGGAATAACGAATCTTCGAAAAACGAACCTTCGGAATAACGAACATCACCCACTCAGGCTGGTGTAAAATGGGGATAGTGAAGTGAAATTAGGCACTAACTGGAAGGTGAGATGCCCTTATCAAGAAAGGAAATGAGCGCCTGTAAGGAAAAAAGGGGGCACTGAACTGGTTTGAAAGTGGGCATTTTTCACTAGTAAAAAAACGGGCATTTTTTTTTTAGTTTCCTAGAAAGATTGGGGCACTGTGCTCCCTTCCAGCTTCCCCGGCTCCGTCACCCTTGTCATGCTTGTTGGGGATATACCCTAATCGATATATACATACTTTAAAAAAAGGGGGGCACACCTAATTGTGACCCCCACAGGAGCATGTTATCCGCTTTTCCCATCCCGATTGACGCCCATACTAATTCAAAGAAAGTTACATATATTTTTGAAGCAAAATTTTCAAAGAAAATTGCATATATTTCAGAAAGTATCGCCAGAAACTGGGAAGCTAATGTAATGTCATTTCATAAGTTTTAAGCAATCTAAAAACACCAGCATCTGGGATATACGAGCCATCCGTTTCTTCCTGAACTGCTGAAACACCAAATACCGCGGTTCATGCCCATGCAGTGGCGTGTCATCGTGTACAAGCGACTAATTCTTTCATTATTTTCAACTCTTTATTTTTAATCAAATAACACAAAGGAGTTGAGAGTGAGGCAATAGGTTGAACATTTCGACTGACACAAGTGTAAATAGAAATAACTAAAGAGAAGATGACGATTGAGGCACTGAAAATGTGTGAGATGTTATAGGACATCGTGTGTAAATTGTGTTCAACTGTTAACACATCTCATTAGAGTACAGAAAGCTGTTCAAGCATGGGCGTAAATATCGGGGGATCGGGGATATATCCCTCCCCCCCTCCCTCATGTTTCCAGAGGAGGGATAGCGTGTACAAATATCCCCCTCCCACTCTTTAAGGAAGAATTGAGATTTCAATTTATTTGTTAATAAAAGTTTTGATAATCATAAACGACCATCATATTTTAGAATTTCTATTTGGAAATGCGATCAAACACCAGAAAAGTGGTTATTTTTGGCTCGCTCGCTTCGCTCATTTGCAAAATAAAAACTAAATTTTGTGTAAGGGGGTCTTTGCAGGTGGGTGAGGGCGTGTGTTTATACTCTCCCAAACCCCCAACATCTCCACTTCCTCATGAAGCAGACGAAAGGCCAGAAGATATTAGCGCTACTCGCTGCCGCTGCGACGTCATGGACACGAAAAAAAATGCTACTTATACGCTACTTATATGCTACTTATTCATTTTTACATATTTATTTCTAATCTTTTGTCAGGGTAGCCCATTCATCAATAAATAGTGGTCTTCCATGGGGCCCTGGATGAACATATTTACACCAAAATGCATAACGTATATACAGAATAGTTGAGAATAAAATTCCTTAACAATATCAGATAGATATACAAAGAAATAAAAGATGGGGCACAAACGATTACTTTGTTTGTAGAATAAACATACTTCAGTAACTTAGTTCAGTTGTAGTACCAAATAGGGAAATATTGATTGTGCATAAATCATGTTAATATTACAGAGTAAGAACGTACCTCGTAGTATATGATCACCTGAGCTTTTCACAAGTTACAACTTTGTTTGAACAATCTGTTAAATGACTTAATGGAGGGAGCTGTTTCTACCGAACTGTCCAGCTTATTCCATTCAAATATAGAAGATACAATTTGGCTACACTTATAACAATCAGTGTGAAATCTAGGTACACGTAAGCATCCACTATCTATTTGCCTTGTATGATGCTCATGTACATCATTAGGACTGATTAAGCCTACCTGAAATTAAGGTAACGTGGTTAAGAAGGTGCTAAGTTATGAACGCATTTATATATCATCATAACGCGACTTAACTCAAACCGTTTGTTTCTATACTCATCCATTTCAGACTTTTGAACAAATCAGCCCACGCGTCGCGACGCGTCGCGACGGCGCACAGTGGGCCAGGATAGCTCCAAAGTGCGCCAAAATTCATATTCACTCAGTTTTACTCTAATATTATGGTTAAATGATGGGTTTAAGGGTAATCAGATACGTAGAATCCAATGAAAACAATTTCAAGCACATGTGACGTCATTAAAACACTGATTTCTGATTGGCTGCCGAAATCAGTGAGAGCTTATGTCTCTATGAGCCATTCGAAGTTCTTCTCAATAAACTTTTCCACATTATGTCATTGCTTTTCCCCTCTACATATCTCAGTATAATGTACAGAAAGTCTTTTATAAGTATGAATGTACAAAGTAATTCTTCAGGTATCATGGAGTTAACGAACACATGATATTGACTGATGAAGTCCATGCATTCTTTTAGTTCATTTTTCGTAGGCCTATTGTTCATAACGTAAGAGGAATGCATTATTTCCGAAGAATTACCTAGAAGAGGAATATATGCAGATAGATAGATGGATAGATAGATAGACAGATAGAAAGATATGAATGTGTGTAAATCACAGGAGTAAATAGATTGATGAATATGACTTGTCTTGAGACAGATGGATGGATAAACAGAAAAATACCTATAGATATGTGGATGAATAGGATATAGATAGATAGAGGAATACTATACGGATATGGATGGATGGATAGATAGAGAAGGATACGTGTAGATAGATAGGTAGATGAAAAGATAAATCGATTGAATCGATCAATCATGAGCTCAACACCTTGAACCATGTGTTTTCTTTTAAATGCTACTGGAATGATAACAGATTAGGAAAAAGGAAAATGAAGTAAATTAAGCAACTAAGAAAAGGTTTCAGTTGTATGAAGAATTGCATGAAATAAATATTATAAAAGAATTAATGAATAAGTTTTAGGAATTCATACCGTGTGCATGGTGTGAATCGTCACCTTTTAGCTGTGAAGTGTAGAATCGAAATCATGTACCATACATAATATCGCAGTGGAAAGTTTTAGCTTTAAGTAGTTAGTACACCTTAACCTTTGGAAGAGGGGGTTTTTCAGCAACTAAATCAAGTCCTATAATAATATTTATAAATCTTGTTTACTTCTTATTGAGTTTACGGGACCTTGCCGTGTAAACAGTACCCCTATAGAGAGCGTCTGGCCTACTCGGTTTCATTAGGTTACACTACATATGGCGCAATTTCTTTTGCATGCTTGCCCAACGTACAAACAAAACGCGCCATGTTGTTAACTATACGGCATCGCGTGTAAAGAGTCATGCGCGCCCCCATGCGCCGCTGTATAATGACGGAGAATCCTTCAGCAGCCGCGCGGCCCAAAATAACCTGATTTTCCGGGTAATGTGCCAGGGAAAATCGACTCTAACATAAAAAGTGGCAGAAGGTGGCAGCCAAATTTGGTATCAGCTTAAAGCTGAGACATCAGGGAAAACGCTGGTGATAAAATTGATTTGGAAATCCGTGGAAATCTAAACGTTTCTTCTTGATTTATGAAAAACATGGAAAATCAGTCAATTTTGTACGATAATTACCTTATCATATTCACGAAGATTGTGTTTCTATCCATTTAAACCCATTCGTACAGTCAAATGAACTATCAGGAATATGTGGGAGCAATTTTAGATCGATAAGTTTAAAACTACATGTTTAAATAACTTATTTATCAAATTGGTAACTATTTGCACTGAAAAGCACAATATGTCGAGTTTTGCGGTTTGAAGTAGGAAATTCACACCCTTAATGTACATACCGGAGTGAGATATTTTACTGAAGTATTCTTCAAAGTATTGTCTTTCAATAGGGCATGACAAAAATTGAAAAAATTAAATTGCCCAAAATGACTTTTGGCGCACTTTGGTCTCGCCCTGGCCCACTGTGCGGCGTGTCATACGTTTTGCTCAATATTATTCTTGCTGCCTTTTTTTTTTTTTTTTGCAGCTTAGTTGTATGGGATTGAAATCTATTCGACCATACAACGGAGCTATCATCAAATCTTGGTAGCACTAAACTGTTATAAAGTAGATTCCAGGAAAGTTTGGGCAAAAAACTCTTAGCTCTCTTTATTACGCCAATGTTTTTTTCTAAGTAAGTTTACTTACGTTTTCGAATTGTTTAGACCATTTCAATTCTTCGTCTATTAGAACTCCAAGGCATTTGTCTAGGTAATAATATCCAAGTCCTTTGGAAGCGCATAGAGACGTTTCATCATAATGTGATACATGGTGAAAGATTCAATTTTCGTGAGATTAGCACGAGAGCCTATTATCATGATACAAGTTTTTTTTTTAGTGTTTAGGACTAGACGATTTTTCTTTATCAACGTCATGACTCTGTTTAATGCAACAGTTCATTTTTCCTACGAAACCCTTGCATTACATATCTATGATACCTTCAGGAGTTTTCCCCTGCAGGTCCTTTGTTATGTTAGTAGCATTATAAAAGGGGAAAAGTCATTAAATGCTTCAGCAATATTTGCACTGTCTGACACATTAGCCCCATCAACGTCCATGGTATTGTCAGAAATTTGGTAATGACTTAGGCACAAGGTCTCTCAAAGATGTCCACATTTTCTAATTATTGTTCTGATTTTGTGAAATCTGGTCTGCGTTATATTCTCTCTTTGTTTTCCTCAGGAGATGAGTGACTTTAGATATTTTTAGGTGACCCACAGATCATCACTTTTGTTAGCTTTCGCAGCTTTGAGAACCTTATCACGTTCCATCATGAGCTTGACAATCTCGTCAGATATCCAAGGGCGTGTTTTTTTTTTTCTTATCCGCTTTTTACATTTGGGTACGTGCTTGTTTATTACATTCTTGAATAAAGTCAACCACAATTCCCACGCAACATCAACATTATCTATATCTTTTATGACATGGTAAGGATTACTTCTCAATACGCTGTAAAATATCTCCTCGTCAACATTTTTAAACGAATGGAATTCAGCATATTCAGATGTTGTTTTGATCTTTGCACTTAAATCGCGAATTGTATACACCAAATAATGATCACATATTTTATGCTAGTTTCAAATATTCCCCATTCATTGCAAAGTTCTTTGTCTGAAACAAATATGAAATCAGTTTAGTAGAAGAGGTATTTGTAACTCTTGTGGTAGTATCAATTAGCTGACTTAGTCTGTACATATTTGTATAAAACATTAACTTTTTAGTATTCAAGTCATGTTGGTGTGGCATACAATCACAGTTGAAATCGTCTAAAATGATACAGCTCATATCTTCCGAGAGAGCAGAGTCCAAATTTCTGTCTAATTCTTCAAAAAATCAACATGAGAATAGGGAGGCCGGTAAAACTCCCCAACCAAGATGGGGGACTTATTTGGATAATGCAATTCAAACCAAACAGTCAGACCGCAACGCACGCTAAACTCGCCCATAATATTGTACGCGTATGCAAGCCGAACACGATCATGAATACGTAATGAGTTCTTACATTGGGTTGTTTGCGATTCGATAACTTTATCATTCTGGCATTAAAAATGCCTGAGACCCCCATACAAATTATATATCTGAGACATTTCATTATTTTTCTTGAAGAATTTGAAAAACACGGGAAGTTTTAGTCCACGAACGGGTCAAGATCACGGATAAAAGTTGCATATACATAATTTTCTGAGTCTGAAAATACGGTCGTGGAAGGTTTTCTTGAGCTACGACAATTCTCGAGCGCTGATTGGTTAATCTACTATGACGTAGTAAACGAACTATTCGGTTACGGGAAAACTGAATTTTGAACGTTATTTTCACCTTTTTTTAAAGTTTAATAGGTTTCCAAAGGGAATTTTCGAACATGTTTGTCACATAATCTGTCCAACTACTACCTAAATACCGCACAGAATTCACAGCTGCTGTAATTACGGTGATTAAATATACTTTGTGCACTCCCACATACTGTGTTTCGTGTTGGTGAAATGGCCCATCAAACTAACGTTACTAGTATAACCGCGAAACTCATTGTTTGTAAATAAAATCTCATTTTACAGAAGTGCATGATTTAACTAACAGTCATTGAAGGGAGGGAGCATTAAATTTATATGAGACATTAAATGTCGTAAAATAACTCGTACTGTTCCATTGGATCAAATTAGTGAAAACCTAATATATGAAGTACAGTAAAGAGTTTGCATGAATCTGTAACAGGCCAAAATCATGTAAATTTTTGTTTAAAAAATATTTCTATGAAAAAATGTCATGTCTTCTCAGGAGTGTATGTAATTATTGATCTTCAGACCTCTGGATGTGTGTGTGGGGGGGGGGGGGGAGGGGAAGCCCGGCGGAGCGAAGTTGAAAGTGGGGGGGGGGCGGGATGGGCACAGGAAAAAATGCAGCCTCTCTTTTTAAATAAAGGGCACTATTTAAAAAAAAATTCTAACTTACAGTGGTGTATGAATGACTAATGAGCCGAAAATTTTGAGGGGGCTAGATGTTTCGTATCATGTACTAGCTGCGAGCGAGCAAAAAAAAATCACATTTTGAAAATGAAATTCCAAATTGTGATAGGGATAGATTTTGACATAAAATCAGAAAATGATATATTTCACCCTTTTCTTTTTCCATTTCTATTGATCTTTTGTGGGGGGGGGATCGTGAAGAGTTATAGGGCCAAGAGCCCCTCAGTCCCCCTCCCATGGCACTGCTTATACCCCATTCACATGACTAGGTTTATTATTACCGGTACAATTTTTTTCCTTCATAAGTAGTAATATCTAAAAATGAGAATATTGTTTTGTTTCAAAGGTGCACTCATTAACCTCAAGTGAAAGGGGCACAGAACACGTTCATCGCCAACCAGGGGAGGGGGGGGGGTATAAACTTGCTACATTGATTCACAAAGAAAATGTTGTTGATTGTAAAACTTAAATCAACCACAGCTCAATCGTTGAAAAGAAATTATTGCAGTTAATCACACTTTTGTGTTTGAGGAAACAGAGCCCAGAGTTGAGCAACGTACCACAGAATCAACAGATTCTACTCCTACCTGAAGCACTGAGGAATACACAGAGGCAACAAGGATAAGTTCCTGGTTCAAGGACCCTATTACCACTGCCAGATGATGTAATATGGTGGCTACGTTTGAGTATCTGTGGGTTTATGTGCTGAGCTCTACTTAAATTCCTCCTCAACTAACTTTTTTTTCCTCACCATACACATGCCTTTTCTTTTTTGGACCTTACACTTTCATCATACACAAACTTTTTTTGGCTCTCACAGCTGCTTTGCCCACCCCGTTCTAACAAACATGTACAGTACAAGTACACCATCACATCCACGCATCTAAATCTGTCATTGTCAGGGTTTTACTTTCTAATTGTCTTTAATGAAGTGATTGTCCACGCCCCTCCCTGTCCAACACACATTCTGTGCAATAGAACACCATCATACTCATGCATCCACGCAAAGCTCATCTGTCCTGGTTAAACTTTCATCTGGCAAGTTTCTTTTCAAACTCAATGACGAATACATGTACATAAACAGTAACAAAATTGAGAAATGAAGGAAGAGTTGATCTCATTAAACTGCTTGATATTTATTTCATATTGTTCAGAGACTGGCCTACAATGCCAGGGGAATGTTGAAACAGGTGCATAATACTGATTTCTGAGGTACTGCTTGATAGCAAAGTGACATGAATTTTTCTTACCACTAATGAATGATGCACCATAAAAACATGAGAATATAACTGGCAAGGTAACAACATATATTATAAATGAAAGACAATGAATGGAATGCGTAAGTACTTATCACACACTAACAAAAAATATGTCCACGAAACAACAATACAAATATACATACCATTAAAAGTGGTGTTTGCAGTAAGTTTAGCATTTGTGAGCACATTCAAAGTCAATGTCCTCGCTTATGTCAAGTCTGTTTGGACCGAATAACTTTGACTTAAAACATGAAATGTTAAAACAAGGGACAATAAAAGATAAAAGATCTTCGAATAATATGATTATTCAAGCAAACGATTCACTGATATATGACTGAGCAGTGACTGTACATGTACTGCCATTTTGTCAAAATATTTGTTGATACTGCATGGTTATGACGTACAGCATGAACACTAGGATTAAAGAAATCCACTTAAGTTTGAAACACATGATCAAAAGAAACGTATTAAGTCATCTTCGCATAGTTCTAATGTTGACATTGTGCTCAGATGATTACCAGAATTGTACTTGGTTAACACAACACTTAGAATCAGGCTTTCAATCTCCTTTAATGGAATCTATCTCTTTCATCTATGCTCACATGCTTTCCATGAAGTAGAGATGGATAAAAAAAAAATCTCTCATCTTTGTTTTCAATGAATAAAAAAAATGCAAAGACAAAATTTGTCATAAGATAATGCAACTTTTTTTTCCAGCATGGACAAGGTAATAGAAAATAAAATGGGATGTAATTTGAGTCTTTCCTGATATCAACACTTTCAATTCATCAAAATATTCCCACAAAATATATATGTACATGTAAATGTACTTTTACACATGCTTTGAATAATTATAATAAACACCTAACTTGTTGACAAATCACATAAACATGTCATCCACTGGATATAGTTGGCTTAGTTTTGAAAGACTAAAATATCTACATAACATATGCATAAACTGGCAAGCATATTTTATAGAAGTTATATCCAACCAACTGAATATCCAAATAAAAAAAAATGTCCATACATAAAATAATACCATGGAACCTTGACACAAAAAGTTCGGTTTCATGGTCCAAGGCATGATATGGCCAAAACAATTTGGAAGATGTAGACATACATGTAAGCACACAAATCTATATGCACGGCAACAGTATATTACAGACTTCTTTGGCATAAGTTATATATTTACAAGATGAGATTGTACTTAGACTGGCAAAAACTAAATGTTCATGAATCTTAATCTACATGTAGATAGCTAGACATATATGTTTTTAAAGCACAAAATGAAAGCAAGAAATGGCAGTGACCATTTTGGCAAGGCTAAGTTATAGAGTATATTCAAGGTGTTTAAAATATATATATACATATATATATACATACATGTAAGACTGGCAAGCGTATCTAAAGACTAATTTCAAAGGTCCAACTTTATGCTCAAAAGTCGTCATGTCATGTATCATAAAAAAATAAATATACGAAGAATGCATGTTGGCATTCTGGTTCAATAATGAAAGAATAACTGTTTTTCATAGCACTTTTTCATTTCTTTTATATCATGCACTTCAGTGTATTACTACTCCAGTCATAGGATTAATACACAATTCAGCACTCTCTTTCTCCATTCCCTGAGATCATGAACCAAACAATAATATGGTACTTAATATAGATCTAGATTTGTATAACAATTCTCAAAATCAACAAGTCCAGTTACAAGACAACTGTAACAAGTTTTGTTAGAGACCTTATTGGAAATGAAGAATTCAATATTGTTTTGGATTCTGACGTGGGCTTTAAATATCAGAAATATCTGAATCATCAGATTCTGAAATAGCACCTGTATCAATATCTTCTATAATTTCATCGATAAATGATGAGCTGCTCATATCACTTATAACACTCAGATCGTCACTTTCAACATCTTCATCAGAAACATCATCCTCATGTTCTGCATGCAGAGTATGTGATATATTCTCACAATTTTTGCATCTACATCCAGGACCACATAGATTATTTTGTTTCTTACATTTACAAAGACGGTTGACACACTTACTTTTGGTACAAGAGCAACCCCTTGTGAGATATAAGACCTTTTCTTTGACACGACTCATGTTTTCCATTGAATCCCACTCAAAAGCAACATCGACATGCCCATCATTGTCAGACACTTTATATCCGTAATTTCTTATATCCGGATATAAAAATATGGGGATTCTAACCATATTCCAAACAGAGCTGACCCAGCAGCTACGCAACCATTGAAGACGTAGTGCCTCATCTGAGGGCAATATCTGATCTTCGTACGTACCCTTCCACGATGCTCGCCGTACAATATCGAGCGCTTTATAATGATGCTCCTGAACAGTACTTCCAGAAACGCTATTGAACAGTTCAACAGGAGATACGAAATTATGCAAGCAAGCCCTATTTGCATTAAAGTACACACACAGTATCAAACGATAAAAGGCCAGTAGTCCCAACTCAGAATCATTTCCAACAGTTGTTTGAGATAAATTTCCAGGTGTTGACGTAGACTGGTTACCAGATATAAATGAAGCAAACTGGTAAAACGTCTTGAAAAAAATACGCTTACCAAGGTGGGCAAAGTAAGAGACAAAATCACACCCGGAACAGATATACAGTACTTGAAAACATTTTCTAACATTTATATCATTCTTAATCAAATGAGAGACATCAGAATCTTTATCACAAGCAGACTGTAATACATTTAAGTTGAGGAATTTCTCATCACCAACCTTTGCTCTGAACTTTATGACAACTTCTTTGTCTTTAAAATTAAGAGGAAGACCGATCATCCCAATATCCCGGTCGATGGAATAGACATGTATCTTATTGCATGAAGTATCATCAACATGGAGCCATATCTGAGAGTCGGTCTCCTCATGATTATGGACGAGTTCATGTGTTTTGGTTCCATTTATGTTTACCATTGCTCCTGTCCAGTCGCTATCTTCATTTTTTCCAACATGAAATCCTCCAGAAGTTACAAACAGTTGAAAATCATTTTGAAAGTACTGTTGTACATTATTTATGAAATACTGAGAGAGATATCTACAAAACATATGTTTATTTTTTCTTATTTTTAAGAAATTCATCCAATTACCTGGTAAAGGCACATTGTCACTAATGAATTCATAAGCATCTGTATTTTCATTATCCCCACTATCCCGTCTACCTCTTTCTACGCACTTAGGAGATATTCCCTGAGTGTCATATTGGTCAAATAAAATACGCACTTCTCTATACCCCTTTCGGTAATAAGAGCATATCCATCGTTGTGTGAGAAAGCCAGCATAATCTTTAAAAGTTTTAAACTGTTTTAAAGGAGACGAGTATATAATGTTCATTCCCTCAATGATAGCACAGACATTTGCATCAGAAAAACTGGTATTGTTACTTGTTATTTGATATTTGGAAGTGTACCGTTTTTCAAATTGATCATAAATGACAGACTTTGCCCCTTTGTAAGGCAGGCCATTTGGCAGACATATTGCCCTTGGAGTTTCAACAAACTGGCAAAGATCGGATATTGGTAGCCTTTTCTCCTCAGAATATGCAATCGTTCTTTTATAGCACACAGTTATTAAGCGCTTTTCTTTCTCCAAATCATTCACCTTTTTGGCTCTCACTTTTTCTTTAGAAAATGTTTTCAATCTGAATTTCCTGATAACTGGGTTTTTTTTTACTGAAGTGTCATTTAAAATCTGAACTTTACACAAGGAATCATATGCTTCTTCACCCATTTGCCGAAATTCCAGGAGACCCTTCTGCTGAATAGGATTAGCAGAAACATTGGAAAATACATGAAAAAGAGTGGTTGGTTGAACAGGAGAAAACATAGAAGTCTTTCTCAAAACATTGAAATATGCCTGAACATTTGAAAATTCTGCATGAACAACAGATTTGCTAAGATCACGTTGAAAGACAGTCTTTCTACTAGCACCTACTTGTTTTTCAATATTGTTAACCATTTTTGCTTGGCACTCCAAGGTTGCCCCTATTTTTTCCACATGTTCTGGCAAGTGCTCAGAAAATGCAGTTTTAACATCTTTATTTATAGTCATCTCATGAGCTTCATCTAAAGCTACTCGAGAATAGTTTGCTCCTGTTAAACTCGTGACAAATGCCCCCTTTTCAAAATGATCCAAAATATAGTCAGGGAGACTATGTAACTGACTCAAGTGAACAGGTATCAGATATGAATCATTTTGACGGTCAAATGCATGGAATAATGGGGCCATTGACTTTAGTGCTGATAATCTTAAATTCCAATCCCCTGTTCTTATAGCTAACCAAAGATTGATGTATTAAAAACAATCTTTCGACAAAAACTGATTCCAAAAATCGGAAAGTTTCATATTTCTCTGACATTTGTTAACAAAATGTTGAAAACTCTTCTTTAATGGGTTGAAATGAATCTGTGTAAAATTCCTGCTGAGCATCTAGAGACTTGGGAATGCCTGAAAAACTACCGTCTTCAAATTCTAAACATGACACAACATCTTTAACTTTGTCTATAAACATTTCATTATCAAATGAGATATCATTATTGCTCTTATAGCTAAGAAAAGTATGAAACTGTAACATGAAAATTGCTTCATATACTTGTGAAAGAAATCTGTGAGTTCGCTTAAAATTTGAGCAACTGGCAAGACTGCTGAGTGTGGATTGTTTATGAGTTAATTTTGCCACATCCTTTAAACCAGAATCCCAAAATACTTTCATTAGAACTTCTTGAAAATTCTTCAGGATGTGCCAATCCCCCACATATGGAATGACCCAATCAAGTGTCTCTCCATATTCTCTCTTGACATTAAGAAGTAAACGCATAGTGGCTCCATCCCCAGCAATTACTAAATGATTTAAAGTTTCATTAATTTTGAATGTTTCATAAAGGAGTCCAAGGGTATGCTTAATAGCTACTGGTGAATCTGCTTTTTCATTTAAGACATACATGTATGAAATTTTGGAATGTTCAACATTTTGATTATCTTCAAGTGCTAGTTTGCATTTAAACTGGGAATAACAGGTGATTCATTTCTTATAACATAATAGAGCCTCTCTATGACATACAACATAATTCTATCATACTGCACCTTTTCATTGTTGACATCTTCTGCAGTGAATGAAAAATGTTCAGAGGAGAGTTGAGATCTGATTGAAGATTTAAAAAGCGGAGATTTAAAGGACTTTGGCCCAGGGAGATCAAAAGAATCGAATTTTGCTAATCGTCTACGAACACTAGGTTTTTTAATTTTTGCACGGGGCTTTGACAAGAATGATTCACTACTTGTACTAGGAACATCAAAATCTTCAGTAATTTGAGCAACTGGAGGATCACTGTTAATTTTTCATTTTGGTGCAAATGTTCAGTCAAAGGTTTAGGTTGCTGTGCCATTACAGATGTCCCGTGCCAACTCCTTGACTTATCAACGGTGACAGCAGCATAAGGTGTTAATACATCAACATTATCTATAGAAACAAATGTTACTGCAGACGGTGAAAGCTGTGACAGTGGACCTGCCTCAGAACGCTGATCATGAATGACAGTTAAAAATCTATCTAGTGTGCTTTCTGAGCATGCTAAACCAATATGATTTGAAATCCTAAGCAACTTTGAAGAATGGGACAGCTTCTTTACGCAATTAGCAATAATGATATGCAATGGATAACCATTCTCATCATTCAAAATGTATTGCATAAGAAATATGCAAGCTATCCTTCTTTGCCTTATTCGAGTACCACCTTGCGTTTTATCAGAATTAAACTTTAAAAACTCTATATCAACTTGAAGAGAAGACCGGTTAAAGAAATTCATTTCTTCATGAGTTGCTGTCAAAATACAAATAGTATTCCAAACAAGTGGATCAAAATAAGATACAGCTGAGCTCATGTCAAAGTCAGAAAGTGATAATGGATCTTGTATAAATTCTTTTGTAATACCATTTGCTTGTAGGCGCAATGAATTATTACATTCATGAATTACATTTCGAAATTGTAGATTGACCTCTGTTGATGAACTAGAATGTGTAAATATGGGTTTCACAGGATCTCTGTCCTCACTACTAACATTTTGTGTCACAGATCTAAGTTTTGAATGTGATGAATGCCAAGCACTTATAATTTCATCCTGAGACATATCTGATTTATAAAAGAAAGTTCCTTTCTTACGAGCACTTGTATTTGATTTTAAAAGACCGCCAAACTGGTGAATAATCCTCCCTTTTATAAATATACTACTTTTATGTAAATGGTCTTCTTGTCTTTCATCCTCTGATTCGGCCTTAACAAGTTTGAGAAAATGTTCATATACAGAAGCAAATAAAAAACAGCAATCTTCCCGACAAACTTTACACACATACAAATATACTTCATTAAGTATTTTTGATAACACCATTTCATCGCTACTTCTATCAAAACTGCTTTCTTTTAAATCAGCTTCCATTCCTTTAAATGATATGGCTGTTTTTTTACGTTTACCATGGCAAAATCTATAACAAGATGGACATAAAATATCATCATTTTTTTATCATGAACCTATCATTGATATCTTTCCTTATCTTATTCACTTCTTCATCAGATAACGTGGAACATGAATATGCTTTATCAAATTCTTTTACTTGAATCTCACAGGCTGAACAATATCTGTAAGTTTGTGAAACTTCCGAATGAGATAATTCTGACCTGTGCTTCAAGCACAAAGACACTGTAGGGGGTATGGAAGCACAATCTAATGAAAATGCAGTGTTAAAAGAAGCCAGACTACACTGGCATTCTCGTTCAGAAATTTCAGAACATAACTCATAATGTGATAAAAAGCAAGTACTACGTTCCTTTTTGCGAGTTTTTTTAGGAGTATAAATAGGATCTTTCAGCTTTTTAGAATATTTCAGTTTACAGGGCCTACAAATACAAACATTATCTTGAATGTCGGGGTGAGTAGTTTTAATCAAAGAAACCAATGGTTTGTTATTCATTGAACATAGATGGAAATATCGCATGGCAGATTTTGTGCAAAGGAAGCAAGGACCACATGATGATTTTTGACAGGGTGGTCCTTGCTTTGTCTTCACCCCAGCGACAAGGAAATATTTGTGATTTGTACATTACATACACTGCTAGTGAGAACCATGTCCGGAGGACGATCTGCCGACTGCACCGGCTCTGGAGGAATTCCCACTGACTGAAAAAGGTCTGAGGTAGCTACATGTGCCATGTCCGGAGGACGATCTGTCGATTGCAACGGCTCTGAAGGAATTCCCATTGACGGAAAAGAGTCTGAGGTAGCTACATGTGCCATGTCCGGAGGACGATCTGTCGATTGCAACGGCTCTGAAGGAATTCCTATTGAAGGAACAGGGTCTGAGGTAGTCACATGCACTATGTCTGGAGGACGACCTGATGAAGGCACCTTTTCTGAGGGAAGTCCTGTTGACAGAAGAGGCTCTGGGGTAGCTACACGTACATGTGCCATGTCCGGAGGATGATCTGTCAATTGCACCGGCTCTGAAGGAAGTCCCATTGACGGAACAGGCTCTGGAAAAAGACCTCGTGAAGTCACATGATCTGACTCGTAAGTTGCTGTTGGGACAGACTGTGAAGCCTTCACAGCTTGTGGATGATCAGGAGTGGGTGCATCGGGATGCAGATCTAAAAGGAGACAAATTGCAAGACATCCAGTCTATTAAATAATCTTATCAAGAATTATACATATAATGAAATAGATGTTGCTTTTGGTTCTTTTATTTTGTTTGAATTTCAGATATAAACAAGTCTCTGGATATTTCTCCGTACACTGGACATGACATGCAAAGAAGTGCATTAAACAGCATTATGACAGTTGCAAGATGAATGAGTCACACGTGGGAAAGGGTTTAAATTTTGCTGTCAGTGGATGTGTCCAAAATATTCATCAGCATGATATAATTTAACACATCAGGTTTAAAAATGTGTTACAAAGACCAATATCTATTACAAGTGAAACTGAAGCATTGATGGTTGTTTTTCAATTCCATACTGTGAAATAATTTTGTTGGCATGGAACAAAACTTGTTATACTTCTTATTTGCCTTTTTATACGTAAAAAACGTAACCTACCCGATTGATTTGAAGGGCATGATGGCAGCACTGGAACTTGCAGAGGGCTATGTGGAAGATCTCCTACTGCTAAATATTGACAGAGTACTGTAGTGTGTTCATTTGCGCAAATGAATGATAATGGTGAACGCTTTGCTGACCTGTGTTCACTGAACCAGCTGGTGATTGGAGGAAGCATCTTTCCTCACAAGCGCATCCACAAGGCTACATGGAGATCCCCGGATCACGTCACAGAGAACCAGATAGACCACATCTGCATTAGCCGCAAGTTCAGAAGATCATGCCAGGATGCACGCGTGATGCGAGGTGCTGACGTGCCATCTGACCATCACCTTCTACTGGCGACAGTGAGATTACGATTGAAAAGATTCACAAACACAGGCCACACGCAAACAAGGTACAATGTTGGACTGCTCAAGAGCAAAGATATACAAGCAACATTCCAGATCAGCCTTGCAAACAGGTTTCAACCATTACAAGAAACGATGGAAGATGGTGAAACAGACATTGAGACCCAGTGGCAGCACACCAAAAAAGTTTGGCATGTGAGGAAGTACTTGGGAAGAAGAAGTCTGAGCACAAGGAATGGGTATCTGCAGATACCATCCATAAATTGGAAGTTAGGAAGGAGAAAAAGTCTGTCCTAAACAGGAGTCGTACAAGAGCAGGTAAGGCAAGAGCACAAGAAGAATACACACTGGCCAACAAAGAAGTGAAAAGAAGCATCAAGAAGGACAAGAGAGACTACGTCGAACACCTAGCTAGTCAAGCAGAAGAAGCTGCAGGACAGGGAAATCTGAAGGAATTGTACCAAGTTACTAAGAAGCTGGCGGGGAAATTTCAACAGACAGACAAGCCAGTAAGGGACAAGAATGGGAACTCATTGTCAACAACAGAGGATCAACTGAATCGATGGGCTGAACATTTTAAGGAGCTGCTTAACCGTCCTGCTCCCGAAACACAACCAGATATCCCGCCAGCAGAGACTCAACTACCCATCAACTGCGAAAAGCCCTCAAAAGCTGAGATCAGGAAAGCTATCTTGACTCTGAAGGATGGAAAAGCTGCAGGGCCAGATGGGATACCAGCTGAAGCAATTAAAGCAGATCTGGAGGTAGCAGTTGACATGCTACACAGCCTCTTCAGCAAGATTTGGGAGAGGGAAGAGGTCCCGGTCCAATGGAAGGAAGGCATCGTTATCAAACTGTCGAAGAAAGGAGACTTAAGGGAATGCAGCAACTACAGGGGAATTATGCTCCTGTCAGTGCCGGGCAAGGTTCTCAACAGAGTTCTACTGGAACGGATGAGGGATGCAGTCGACCCCATGCTCCGAGATGAGCAGGCAGGTTTCCGTAAGAACAGATCCTGCGCAGACCAAATTGCCATTATAGTGGAGCAGTCGATGGAGTGGAACTCCCCTCTCTACATCAACTTCATTGATTATGAGAAGGCGTTTGATAGCGTGGACCGTGAAATGCTCTGGAAGCTATTGAGGCACTATGGAGTCCCAGAGAAGATTATTTCACTCATCAGGTGCACCTACCATGACATGAGCTGCAGGATTGCTCATGCTGGCCAGCTGTCGGAAAACTTCGAGGTGAGGACCGGAGTTCGTCAAGGGTGCTTACTATCACCTTTTCTCTTCCTCCTGGTTTTTGATTGGATCATGAAGACCACAACAACAGGTAGGAGAAATGGCATACAGTGGACGCCATGGACACAGCTGGACGACCTTGACTTTGCCGATGACCTGGCTCTCTTGTCACACAACTACAACCAGATGCAGGACAAGACTACTTGCCTAGAGGCTACATCAGCTGGCATAGGGCTGAGAATTAATAAGAAGAAAACTGAAGTGATGAAGATCAACACCACGGCCACCACACCGGTCACAGTCAGTGGAGACCCTATCAGGGATGTGAAATCCTTTGTGTACCTAGGAAGTGTGGTTGACCCACAGGGGGGAACTGATCGAGATGTTACAGCAAGGATTGGCAAGGCCAGAGCAGCCTTTATCATGCTCAAAAACATTTGGACATCTAAAAAGATTCGCACAGGAACCAAGCTTCGTATCTTTAACTCCAATGTTAAGTCAGTGCTGCTCTATGGATGTGAAACCTGGAGGACGACAAAGGCGATACAGAGAAAGATCCAGACATTCTTCAACACCTGTCTGAGGCGTATTTATAACATTCATTGGCCTGAGCAAATTAGGAATGAAGATCTGTGGGAACAAGCGAGACAAGAGCCAGTTGTTAAACAGATTTTGCGAAGAAAATGGGGCTGGATCGGACACACCCTGAGGAAGTCATCCACAAGCATTACACGCCAAACTCTGACTTGGAACCCACAGGGGAAGAGAAGAAGAGGTCGTCCTCGGAACAGCTGGAGGCGAGACACTGAGGCAGATTTGAGGAGACAGGGAACCAACTGGACAGAAGTAGTAAAAGCAGCCCAGAACAGAGTGCGATGGCGTCTCGTTGTCGATGGCCTATGCTGCACTGAGAGCGGTGGAAGGCTTAAGTAAGTAAGTACTGTAGTGTGTTCCAAGTAATTGTAATCCTTGGCCTGTAGAAGAGGGAAATAATAAATCATATTAATGCATTAAAAAAATGGAACATCACTAGAAATCATCAAATGGTAAACAAAATGAACATGCACACTAAAAACATGCTGAAATTAAATCAATTTTACTTGAATTATATTAAACCCCTTATTATAAATTAAGTGCGTCAAGTTATCGCATCAAAGAATAACATATCATATTACACATAGCAATTTAAGGTCTTTGTCAAATGCTCATATACAGATGCTCACTTCATATAAAGAAAGGCCTAGGCACATGCATTTTGTCCGAATTAAAATGTCTACATGTATCATACCACTTTTCCGAGAATACATTCACAAAGACTATAGCATAAGCACAAACTTAATTTGTGTCTGATACAGTTCAACAAGTGTTCCCTCTATCTTGGTCAAGATTAATGCCAATGTATATCAGGATTCTAATTATAATATATCAAACTAGAAAAACATAAATTGCTTGTTATATTATAAGAGACCCGAGAGGGTATATTATTTGAAAAAGAAATTCCACAGCAAAGTATACCTTCTTCCTCTTGCGCCGACGAACAGCTTGATGTTTCCTTTGCCTATGTCGTTTCCCCTTCAACTTTTCTCGGACATATAGTTTCCTCTGGGCAGGAAGATTGTCCAATCCTCCCTTAGAGGACCGTGGATCATTTGAGGAAATGTAGGGCATCCATGCCAAAATTTTCTCTGGGATGTGCCGATTTGGTGGAAGTTCAGGGGGTGGGGGAATCGCTGCAGTCTTCCTTGGGTACTGGTACCCCCCTCCAGCATTTCTTGGCTTCTTGACCTTCCTCCTATTGCGTGTATTTCCCTTTGGAACTTGATGAACCTTCCTTACATCTGACTTGTTTTGATTAGGTTTTTTCAAACATTTCCTTCTCTAAGGATGCAGAATTTTAAGTTCAGGAGGAATATACACATTTAATGTCCTCTTTGTAAGGCTGCTGGGGGTATTGTTCAAATGGACGGCATGAATTAAATGTGCATCCAACAAATATGCAAAAACTGCCTTTCCAACTTTATTCAAATGAACAAAGTCCTTGGTAAAAAGATCATCACTGTCAACAAAATCCTCAGTCAAATCTATTGTAGACAAATTCAAATTTCTACATAAAGTGTGAAGTTCATTGTTATATATAACAGACAAATCATGTAGGTGTTGACAATCCCATCGAGGCAAAGTACATGAAAAAGATATACGTGCTCCTCTGAATATTTCTCTAATGGTATTAAAAAGATTGAGAAAATGAGGCTTCTCAATTTCCCAACAACTGTGGGCTAAGTTGTTAGTCCCTACATGGATGATAACATCGCTCGTTGAAGATTCGTAATGTGGATATAGTTCTCTAATTCTGTTCCGCAAACTTCTAACGGTTGCTCCAGGAAAGCATAAAACTTCAAGTTCGTAATCTATATCTAGGTGTGTAAAATAATCCTGTAAATCTCGAACAATCGAGTCACGTAATATAACGACTCTCCGCCTAGATAAAGATGGTTCTGACAAAGCGAATGGCTCGGGCTGGGAAAACCTGAAACATGAAAAAAAAAATCCTTTAAAATATGACTTAATAATTCTGTAGGTAGAAGGGGTATTTATTACATTTACATTTGCTACAATATAAAGATCAAGCCTTGAAAAACAGGCATGGGGCTCAAATTTCCGCTAGCTAGCATTGACCATCAAGTAAAGCTAGACACAAGGCTCTTAGTAAAAATCATTCAACTACGTGAGCTTACTCTCAACGGAGCCAGGGCAAGTGCCTATATGATGTTCAAATCAGTTGGGCAAAAATGACACTTTAACCCCATAACACTTTCCCTATCACAAACCTACCCCAAATTTATGCAACCCCCCCCCCCTCATAAACAGTAAAATTCTTTTCAGTTCTTTTCAATTAAAAAAAAAATAAATATTGATGGGATTTGACTGTGTATGCATGTACTCCGCCAGTTGTAAATGCAAATTCAGCTGATTTTAGTGGACCACTGCATTTGCAACACCTATAGGGTGTTGAAACTTGCGATCTATTGCAAGTCTATTTTCGTTCCAGAAATCAAGCATATGCCATGCAATTAAATGCAAATTTGCAATTGATTGCTAATCTGCTCCATGAAACAAGGAGTGTATCTGATTTTCTACGTTTAAAAGTGATCATTCAATTGTAAAACTGCAGCAGAATATTAGAGATTGATTGCTAATACTTTTTTGCAACACCCTGTAAGACATCTACAGTGTTGTCAAAAATATGAAAGTCAAATAGGGAAAAAAAATTTTCTAATGTTGATTTTTTTCCAATGAAAAATCAGCGGTATAATGTCTTGAAAAGTCAGCTCAGCGGTATACATGTAGAGTCTTGAAAAGTCAGTGGTATAAAGTCTTGAAAAGTCAGCGGTATAAAGTCTTAAAAAGTCAGCTGTGAGGTCTATTATATTCATTAAAATCGTACTTTTGAAAATCTTATCTAAGACTAAGTCTAACTATTGTCATTTTCTATTGTTTTGAAGTTTTTTTGGCGACACTGAAATTGCAGTGGTCCACTAAAATCAACTAAAATTACAGCTGGCGGAGTCAGTGACATCGTCAGTGGCGAGCAACGCCCCATCTTCTTTTCTAAGACTAGATATGCGTGCTGTATCCTTGGCGCCTGTTGGCGAAAGACAAAGATATCAAGAATGGCGAAGGAAACACAATGGCAAGTTGTCCCCATCTTTTCATATTTTTCTTGTTAAAAAATGAAATATCCGAGAAATGTCAGGAATTAAGTTGCATCCTATTTACATGATTTAGGGCTATTTCATCTGAAGGAAGTAGAAATCTCGAGGTGAAAGTAAGTTTTCTTTGCAGTACACGCACATGAATGGGACACAATTCCTGGCTCCGTGGAGAGTAAGAACCCTTCATTAATTAGGGCATTAATCAGAATTAGGGCAATAAAGAAAAAAAATCAACAGTCATAAACAACGGATTTATCATCAGTCTAGCACAGTTCAAGCCATGTCCACTACTAACATGACTAACGTTACGAGTACGATGACTAAAAAATGGCCGGCCTGGCCTGGGGCTGGGCAAACCAGACGGGTACGACTGGCAACCAACGTGAATTTCAAGGAGTGGGACTGACCTTGTTTCTTACGCACTACCGTCATCGCAAAAAACCCTTCAGAGATTGGCGCGCTTTAACCCTCCCTCACTCCACATCGATGCTCAAGTTCACACTCACTTCCGGTAAAACGAGAAAAATATCGTTGTTTCTATCTCGTAATTTTAATCATTTACGTATCAAAAACCCAAAATTTTATGGCATTTATGGATTTGTCAAAGTCTCGAGATCTACTTCATAAACGCAGAAAATAAATTCGTTTTTCGAACGGGTCAGGATCACGGAAAACGTAATACTATGTCTACTTCACTCATAAAATATTGAAGAATCAAGACCAAGTTTGCGGGAAAGATTTTGGTCCAAAATTAGGGGGGAAATATGAAAAAAAAATTATATATCAAACGAAAGACAATTTTACAGAGAACAACTTACCCAACCATTCTTGACGCTAATCTGCACATGCGCAGTTTGATAGCTAGATATCCCGGATGCTTTTTTTTCTCGCAAACTCTCGTGACTTCTCGTTTCAGCTCCCAGCTCTTCTCCGTTCAAAACTCGCACAATAAATCTCGCTCGACAGCTCATTACGTGCGGCGTTAGGGCTGACTGCAAAGTCATTCTATAGTAGATGAACCTCTATACAGCCACGCCCCCACCGTGCCTCGTACGGTCTCTACGTAATAAAATATAATCATCAACGTGCAGTTCAGAATCATCAATCAGGGAGTCGCAAAACGTCTTATTTAAACCAATAACATTAAATGACGTATTTTTCAGGAGTAATCTAAGCTCATTGATTTTAGCAACTAAGCTATGAATATTCAAATAAGTAAATTTTAAACACCTCTTTCTCAACGGAGGAACTGAACCACTTATCATTTGTTCAGTTTCACTTGTAATCACTTCATGAAGAGAAGTGTTTTCATCTGTGAGGTTAGGTATTATACATGAACTTGCTTTCTCTTGGTTTTCATGAGTGTTCCTGTCATTTGTATTGTTTTCAGTTACTCTCTCCTCGAATTGGTCTACTTTTCCTTGGCAATCATCCGTAAATAACAAATCGCAAAAAGGTGGCAGACTACATGATAAACAATTCCAGTTTTTGTCAGGACATTCATATAACCTACGATATTTGGGGAAACTTATAGCTTGACAATCAATGCGAAACCATCTTTTACATTTAGGACACAAAAGGCCTTATTGATTAGAGTTTACAGGCTTTTCATATTTCCCACACGAGTACTTATACTTCCGACCTTCACCTAATTCGGGGCCATTCGTCACACAGTTACCTAATTTGTTACCCTTCTTACAAGTTGAAGTTAGTCCTCCCAGTCTTTGATGTCCACCCTGGGTGGCCTGAAGGCTGGTGTCCTCTGATTGACTACGCAGAAATCCGGAGATCTCCTCGAAACGGCCTCGGCGTAGGATCTTACGTAGCCCCTGTTCTGATCTTCAGAAGGAAGCCTCTGGTTTTCTCGGTGGAGAGGTTGATGCCGCCTTGCTTCATGTCGACTGGTTGAATCTCGATCGGACGACTGCTGAGTAAAGACAGGACCTTGTGTTGCACATAGGTCTGCTCGGTTGATGTGCCGTCTCAAGTTGCTTGCCAAGATCCGTTGCCCAGCTCTGTTTAGGTGCACTCCGTCACGTCCAAGGTACTGCTCGCTGATGTCGTTTGACGTAGCCCCATCTGTTTTCATTAGCCGCCATCTCTAGTAGAAAGTTGATGTCGTCTACTTTCTTCTTGTCTGCTTCACTCTCCCACCTTCTATTAATGATAGTGGAGATGCAAACTGCGAACCCCTCGGCAACAGACTTGCAGAGGTCGGTGATTTGATGGGTGACGTCACCAGCACTCTCGGCCATATTATTGGTGCCCCACTTGGATGATGGACGTTTTAAAACGTTTTCAAACGTTATAAAAACCACTAAAATATCTTTAATGCATTTGCATTCCAGTCTAAGGACCTGGAGAAAACCTTTAGACGTTTTGAAAACGGTTGGAGAACGTTTTGAAAACCTTTCTAGTACGTTTAAAAAACCTTACAGACGTTGTAAGAACGTCCAGAAAACCTTTAATAACTAGATTATAATAATAAAAAAAAATATTACCTGAAGTAAAGCTCTTTCTATACAATTCACTTAATGGTCTACAATACTATCCTCCTATAATCTTAACAACCCCATACCCAGATCCTATCCTATCCTATCCTTTCCTCAACCTGTCTTCTTAACTATTGTCAGGTCTTTCTAATATAGGGACAAGATTGCAATGACCGTTAAAAGATAGTTGAAGATAACAATTTTTCAGTTTAGACCTAGAAATACCTCGTCAAATTGCATTTCGGGCATTACAATTAATCTAAATACATTTTGCATCATAGCTCAAATTGAATTGCAAAAACAGATTGCCATTATCCATTGCAACATATGATTTTTATCACTTATGGTCTTTTGTGAATATTCATGAATCATGATCAATTAAATGTTTAGTCAAAACTTCGACACTCTGTAGACGTTTTTTTTTTAAACGTTTCTTAAAGACGAAGACGTAGCGGACCAAATAAAAAACGTTTTGTGAACGTTCTGAAGAAGTTTTGTGTTTGCTGGGAATTACCTCGGTGTTACGGTCTCAAAGATTAGGTAGATAATTCCGGATTTCTTGGTAGATCTTGCTTGTAAACACGTGGCATCCAATCGATAGAGTTTCAACGAGACTTGTATGCATATGCGCATGCGCATAGCATGACGTCGTGCACGTACGTGTGGCCGAACCGTGGTTGTTGTTGGGTTTTATTTTTCCTCGCTAGCTGTCATTCACAGACTGCACTGAGCTGAGATGGACAATCTCTCTCGAGAAACGCGATACAATGTATGGCTCGGAGTGTCAGAAAACGCGATGATTTCGGAGGAAACAGGAAAGGCCAAGACTATATTTCATTTAATATGACTATTTTTCATTGGTTGGTGAAACCATGGTTTTACGATGAATTCATGGTTCGGTAATCACATGGTAAACCCATGGTAAAACCATTTTAATAAGGTGGTAATTTGGAACGCACTTACCATGGATTTACCATAGTATTGATATTGTTTTTTACTTTGGTAAAACCATGTATTTACTGTTGTTTTACCATAGATAAACCATTGAAAAACCATGGTAATACCATGGTTTATAAAGAGAAATTTACCATCAACACCATGGTAAACCCATGTTTTTATTTGCTCAGTCATAAAGATTTGGAATTGGACGTTTTTAACACGTTTAATAAACGTTCAACAAAAGATAGGTCCGGGAAAAACGTTCTGTACACGTTAGGTACCGTACGTTTAATTTTGCAACGTCCGATAACGTTTTAAAAACATTTTGTAAAGGACGGTTCATTTTGTAACGTCCACTAACGTTTTAAAAACGTTTTCCAAAAAACCTTCGCGGTAAATGCTAAGTCCAAACTTTGACGTTATATGTACGTGTTAAAAACGTCCGTTTTAGGCGAAGACGTACAAAACCTCAAAAAACATTGAGGAAACGTTCTGAAAACGTTATGTGTTTGCTGGGACGGCTGCCATCGATGTGTTTCACCCTCGAATCACCGACCACAACTACAACGTATTTGTTGTTGTTTAAACAATGTCGGTTGCGGTAGCCTTCTATCTGCTCGCGGTATGTTGGTGAGGTGTCAGACGATGTTTCTTCGACAGCAAGAACATCAAAGCTGTTCGACGTCGGCACGGTAGGTATAATCATCCCCTCTTGTCTTCTGTCGTTTCCAGGATCCTAGACACTGTCATCGTGCACACTGGAGCTGCTGGAGATGCTCTCGTCTGCAGTGCTTGTTGATACCTCCCGAACTTCCGTCATCGTTTCTATAAGTTTGAGACGTTCATCAGTACTTCAAACAAATGCCAGGATTTCCATAAGAATCTGATTGCCCTGAAGTCGACGACCTTCCTCAAGCCCCTGTGTTTCAATGCTGGTATTTTGTCCTTGGAGCTCTTGATTCGGAGCTCTTGATTCGGAGCTCTTGGTTCAGGGCTCTTTCAAGACGAGCAGTGAGTGTCGCCTTCACGCCGTTTTTGTCGAGACCCCTCTTCTTTAGTTCATTCCGAAGCTCTTTAAAGGTAAGAGATCCCTCTTTGCAAAATCTTCGAAAATCCATACAACTTCGCAGGAGTTTAGGATATGCCCTTCTGATACTGTTTATTTAATCTTACGGTCATACAAAAATGAAAATATGGCTACCATCCTTGAATAAGCAAGTCGGATCAGCTCACCGGCAGAAGCGAAGCCAGCTAGCTAGGTAGCTCAGCCGCGCGCAGCTCACGGCCACTACACGTATCGCATAATAGCAGCGCTGTATTGTACGTAACGTGAATCCTTTCGTTGTGCGCTATCTCGAAGAAAAAAAAACCGCTAAAATCTTCGGTTCGAAAAAAAGGACAGTTATCAAGAAATGTTGATTATTCAGTTAAGTAGCCATGTACAACCCATTTTTTCTTTCACAGAAGTTTTTAATAATCATTCTCTTGTAATTGAACACATATTCACACATCTTAATATTTAAGAGCTGCAAATGGGATCTCCTGGGGAGCGATTCATCAACATTTGTTGTCTGACAGGCAGTGGCGTAACAGCCGGGGGGGCAGGGGGGGCAGAGTGCCCCCCTGAAGGATTTCAGTGGGAAAATCCAGCAAACCACCGGGAAAAAATGAAAAGGAGGGAAAGAAAGAAAAAAGGAAGGGAGAAAGGGAAAGAAAGAAGAAGAAAGGAAAAGAAAGAAGAAGAAAGGAAAAGAAAGAAGAAGAAAGGAAAAGAAAGAAGGAGAAAGGGAAAGAAAGAAGGAGAAAGGGAAAGGAAGAAGGACAACAGGAAAGAAAGAAGGAGAAAGGGGAGAAAGAAGAAGAGAGAGAGGGAAAAGAGGGAAAGGGGGGAAAAAAGAAGAAAGCAAAGGGAAACAAAAAAAAAAAAAAAAAAGAGGGATAATTTAGTACCAAACCCGGAGTTTCCCGGTGCTCCACTCCCTGGACCCCAGCGGTGGCTTCCCTGTAGACCCCCATCAGGTCCCCTAAGCCAGAATCCTGGGCCCCACCCGCTAAAGGCTTCGCAACAAGCAACTCGCGGCTTATCTCCGCATATTCTATTTCTAGACTTAGTTACCGGGAAATTTTCGGCTCTAGCTGCCCCCCCCTCCCCCGATAACAGGCAGATAATGTATGAGACCGGTAACAGACAACGAACAATTCAAAGAAACATCAGAGCTTCGGCGCTTCGCGCGGGAGGGGAAAATCACCATCCCTGCACCCTTCCCCTAGCATGCCTAGGGAGCGCGCTTTGCACTAACGTTTTCCTAAAAGAAAATCCTAGCCACACAACTGATTCTAAACTTAATTACCGGGAAATTTTTGGCTATGCGTATGCCCCCTCCCCCCCCCCCCCGATAATAGGCAGAGAGCGTAAGAAGAGCGGGAACTGACAGCGAAAAAACGTCGGAGCTTCCGCGCTTTGCGCGGGAGGGGGGAAACTCCCCCCTCCCTGCACCCTCCCTCCTAGGGAGCACTCTCGTCCTCCTAAAATGAAATTCTAGTTGCAGGCAGAAGATAGACTTAATTACCGACAACTAACAAAGCAAAGAAACGTCGGAGCTTCCGCGCTTCGCGCGGGAGAGGGGAAACTCCCCCCTTCCCTGCACCCTCCCCTCTTGGTGTAAATTCCGGGGGGTGGGGGATCTATCACCCCCACCTGGGGGAGAGAGGGGATGGTGTGTACAAATTTCCCGCCATGCAGACACATTTTTTAATTATTGATCAGTTAGTAAAAATTCTGAATATATATCTGTCATAAACAATCATCATATTTTAAAATTTCTATTTGAAAATGCTACTGAAAAACAAAAAAGTGGTTATTTTTGGCTCGCTCGCTCCCCTCGCTCGTTAAAAATCTTAGGATTTCCATCCAAAAATGCGATTAAAATCGAGAAAAGTGGTTATTTTTGGCTCGCTCGCATCGCTGTTTCGACATATTTTTGGATTTTTATTCGAAAATGCGATTCAAAAGCAAAAAAAGTGATTATTTTCGGCTCGCTCGCTTCGCTCGCTCGCAAAATAGATATCAACATGTGTGTGAGAGGGAAAAAAAATCGTTAAAAAAGTTTTTAATCCCCCACTTCTCAAATTAGATTTACGCTGGTGGAGCACTACCGTCCTCCTAAAAATGCAATCCTAGCTACACCACAAATTCTAGACATAGACTAGTTACCGGGAAATTTTTAGGCTCTGCCCCCCCTGATAACAGGTACCTGTTACGCCCCTGCAAGAAAGATGCAATCGATTGTAAGTTGCAACTGATTGTCACTGGCCAGTCAAAATCATTGTTGCATGCATGCCTTCTTAAAAGGGCAGACCCTGAGCCAATCAGAATGGTTGTTTCAAAATTAGCAATTATTTGCAATCAATTGCAACTTTCTTGCAACACCCCATTAGATGGCTGTCTGTTGTTACGTAATAATGGATTCCAAACAAAACAACCCTGGGAGATTTTATGGCGTACCAATTAGAAAAGTTCGCGTTACTTGGGATACGGTTGCCTGGAGCCTGTTTATGATACGCTCTATGATAACAAATTTTAAAATTTTATCGCTGAAAAATTGATAAAATCTTTCGGAAATTCTGTATTTTCACGAATTCAAAGTTAGTGGCAAGAATAATCAATAAAAAGTACCTTGGAAATCGTCACTTCGTCCTCTATCCACAGATGTAAAAATCATCTACACGGAATAGAGATTTTCCTTGGTGGACAGCGAAATGTCGGAGCATCTGAAAACTCGTCATCTTTGTTTGCTAGCTACTCACTTATAGGGCAACCAAATTCGCCAATCGGCATACGAATTCGTACATAGTGCAACCTTACCAAGTTCGCCCGTGAAACCCCATCGAGCTAAGTTAGAGCATTCAATTTCGCCATAGGGCATCTAATTATAAAATTTGTGCTTGCAATTTAATAATATAGGTTTGCCCGGTCAATTTCATGATTTTGTCATTCAAGTTCATATTCCGAGCATTCAATTTCCCGTATTTCACGCTCGCAGCTCTGAAGCAGCTTTCAAATTCAAATTGGGTCATTCAGATTCACTATCCGAGCAATCAGTAGTTCATTTGGGTCATTCAAATTCAAAGTAGGAGCATGCTTTTTGATAAATGGGCAATCAAATTCATTTCAAGCCGGCGGCCGAATCTCCTTGGTCATTCATATTCGTGAAAAGGCAACCAAGTTCCAAATAAGTGCATTCAATTTAAAATATTCATTGCATTTAGTTAGCTTGGGGTAACTGCAGGTGTTTTCACTTAGTTCGGAATAAATTGAGCTTCTTTGGCAAGACATTTGCCATAATGTTATCATGCTTAAGTCCACTATTTTAGGTTTATATGCCATAAATGCTTCCATTGTAAACTGGCAACGGGGAAATTATAAACATTTCATATTGCTGTTTATTTAGGCTTCCACAGGAGAGATTTTGAAATCATGTTGTTTGTCATTTGGTTTTTTAATTGACGCATTGTGTGGTTAGTGTTGTGATTTTGCCTTTTTATGGGTGGTGTCATCAAGGAGTGTAAGTTAGAAATTATGTTGTTATGCTGTTAAAGTATTGAAGTATACATGAGCATAAAAGGACATGATATCATTGTAAATATACAAAGATTGGAAGAAATCTTCAATGAGAGTCATAGTTATGATAGTGTTGAGTTTCACATTTTCGACCTTTGATTAGATCATCTTCAGAAATTGTAGGTAAAACTGAACATTTTGATGCCTTCTTATATCAGTGTATACAAAAACAGTTCTTGTTCTGTTTTACCTCAGTTCCTGAAGATGGTCTACAAGTCGAAAATTTGAAACTCAACACTATAACTCTCATCGGAGTTTTCTTCCTATCTTTGTATATTCATATTATCCATAATATAGGTTTTCCCGGTCAATTTCATACTTTTTTCATTCCAATTCATAAACGTGCATTCAATTTCACCAACGCACGCCCCGCGAAGACATTCGGGCTTTCAAATTCCGAATCCGAGCGATCAGTTTCATTTATGGGCGCTCTTATTCTCTTTCCGTTAATCAAAATCACGCATGAGCGTTCAATTTCCAAATGCGAGCATTGTATTTCCTACTTGCGCATTCAAATTTAACTCGTAGTCACGATGACGCTGTTTGGGGCGTTCAATTTCATTTTCCGGCGTTCAATTTCCTACTTCGTGCACTCAATTTAGAGGAGAAGATAAAAGGGGGTTATGAGGGGGAGAGCGGGACGAGCGTTGGTTGTTTCTGATAAACGAGCACACTCCGAAAAAGGATTAGTCAAAATAACTATTATTTTGGTGCATATTGTCCGACCAAAATTTTGGTGAAGATTGACCAATATGATGATGGTCATGATTACCCAATTATTTGTTGAAAATTATTGTACCCAAATTTTGGTTGATTTTTATGTTCAGAAAAAAATTCACCAACACATTGGTTATCTTGACCAATCCCTTCGTAGAATGTACACAATATACCCGCACATCCCTCATCCCTAACACACAAGAAAAAAAAATCCCATTTTCGTAGGCCTCCAGTATGCTTATTCTTTTTTTTTAAGGGTTCTATGTCGTTCTGAATTTGTATTCACAGACAATGATATCCATAATTATAGGTTTTCCCGGTCAATTTCATGATTTTGTCATTCAAGTTCATATTCCGAGCATTCAATTTCCCGTATTTCATCGTGACTACGAGTTGAATTTGAATGCGCAAGTAGGAAATACAATGCTCGCATTTGGAAATTGAACGCTCATGCGTGATTTTGATTAACGGAAAGAGAATAAGAGCGCCCATAAATGAAACTGATCGCTCGGATTCGGAATTTGAAAGCCCGAATGTCTTCGCGGGGCGTGCGTTGCGTGAAATTGAATGCACGTTCATGAATTGGAATGAAAAAAAGTATGAAATTGACCGGAAAAACCTACATGTTTTTTTTTTCAATTTGTTTTTGTAGCTTTCTCATGTTTATATCTTCTTCCACTTTATGAGCTTATTTTGTCTATATTTAGTCGCTGAATAGAAATCATATTTATCGGATGGTCCAAAGGCATAAGAATTAACAGACTGAAAATTTCCTTACATTTCCCTCTGTTAATTCATATGCGTTTTTTTATCTTTGTAAATTTTCTTTTATAATGAATATTTACTTGTGGTTATTATTTTACACCATCTCTTCAATTGTATACATTTACTAGAGACATAAATCATAGCATGTATACAATATGATTATTTTCTTCTTTCATACTGTATATACTGCGTACAAGTCATGTAAATACATTGCTAAATTGAATGCACTACTTACGAACATGAATAACCTGTGGCGAAATTGAATTCTCCGTCTTCAGTCACGTGTCCTTCCGTGCTAAATTCAATGCACTATGGCGAATCTGAATGATGTTTTTACACTTTTGATTGCTCTATGGCGAATCTGAATGCCCATTATGAATTTTTGGCTCCCCCACTACGATTTTGAATGACTAGTTTGAATATTTGATTGCCCCATAGCGAAACTGAATGAACTATTCATACTCTTGCATGCACTAAGTGCGAAATTGGACGGGAAAACCTATATTTAGATACGAGATGGTTTGGCAAAGCAAACGAATTCGGATAGCGAGATGACAAAATGTACATGTATAAGTTAGATATCTCGTAGTTAATTCCATCATGTATTTTGATGAAGAATTATCTTATTTTCCATGAAAATGTGTATATATATATTTGTCCTCGCTCGCTTCCCTCGCTCGTATAATGTAGCTTTTCCCGTTCAATTTCACAATGTGTTTAGTCTATTTCACATTTTGAGCATTCGAATTCACAAACGATATGATCGTACATGTAAATTCACTTTCATTATTACTCGTTCAAACTCGTGATCTTTTATGAATGCTTATGTATATTTGTTTTGCTTTACATGTTTTTTTTTTTGTTCTTATCGGTTTGGACCCCTTCGAAAAACAGCTATTAGCTGACAAAGGCTATCCAACCCACGAATGGTGAATAAATAAATTAAATCAAATCAAATCTGTGCACCGAATTCTTCAAAAGAGTCGTCAAGATTCATAAAAGGAGCAAAAGATTTCAGGAATGAGCAATCAATTTCATTTTGATTCATTCGAATTCCCTTTTTCGAGCAACGAATTCTTCAAAATGGTTCATTTCATTCTGAATAATGAGCAAACAATTTCACCAACGGGAGTCCAAATTTATTTTACAAGTGCGAATTAACTCTTTGCGCAACAGAATCTTGAATTTCAGTCATTTTGAATTAGATGCATTTAGTTTAGAAGTCAAGCATTCAATTTCACCTGGACCCGGATTCTGTTACTCTTCGGTCATTCAATTTCATCAAAAAGCTGTCAAGTTTTAAATAAGTGCATTCGATTTAGGGTGCCTTGTTAATTGATGTCTGAGAACAAATACTTTGATCCTTTTGACCCTTTCCGTAAGTTCCAAACCGAGACCCACTTGTCTCTCCTGGAAATTATAGAAATGGTTGACTTCAAGATATTTGAAAATTCGACCATGAAAATGACATGTACATGTGTGATTTAGATATCTTATAGGCAGATCTTGTATTTTGATGAAGAGTCATTACATCTACCATGAAAAGGAGTTTAGAGGCCGATATTTTTTTCCTAGCTCGCTGCGCTCGCTCGTATAATATTTAATACAGGATGGTTTGGGAAAGCGAATGAATTCTGAAAAGCGCATTGACCTGATATATAATTTAGATATATATGCCCATTCAGGTATTTTGATGAAGAATTATCACTTCTAAAATGAGAAGGAATATAATTAATATATATATATATATATATATATATATATATATATACATATACATAGTACAGAGGTTATAACAAGTTCAGCTATAGTGCTCGATGCAATACAGCAGAGCATATTAGACATACCTCAAAGATTGGGTTGCCCGATACCGGCAGTTTCACGCTTGGCGATCTTCAGGCGGACTGGCTACTGGGTTTCCCCTGTTTGGGGCGATGGATGTACGGAACGGCTACGGTCGGGAAAGCGATCAACCGCCGATCTGAGCTAATCACAAAATGCCGTCACAACAATAGGGAGAAGAAACCACCCGACCGTAGCCGTTCCGTGCATCCATCGCCCCAAACGAGGGAAACCCAGTAGCCAGTCCGCCTGAAGATCGCCAAGCGTGAAACCGCCGGTAGCGGGCAACCCAATCTTTGAGGTATGTCCATATATATATATATATATATATATATATATATATATATACCCATATACCCACACTTGGTGAATACTATCCTTGTAATTAAGAGTGCTCGATGTCCGTGATGAGGCAGAGCATAAAATAAATAATGAGTTTGAGTTACACAGTTGACGAGTGGTTCATCAGTACTGTATTATATATATATATATATATCCTGGCTCGTTGCGCTTGCTCGTATAAATCTGGTTGAAAATGACTGAAATGTGCAGGAAAGACGAAGGAAAATGTGATAGAGGCACACAATTGAACATTCCTAGTGGGCTTTATACGGTTGAATTTTTGGACGTTGGTCGTCGGTAATCGGTGGTGTGATGTTTGTTGGTAATCAGTGGCCTCTACACCCCCCCCCCCCCCCACGAAAAAGCAACGCCCCTGCCAGGCAAGGAACAAACCATGCTTCTGTGGAACGGTGAAACCAGAAAGAAAACATCTGGATAACATCCAAGAAACGTTCACTCAACGAATGCATTCGCGCCTGATCTCAAGTCTCAAGTCTAAAACACAAGTCTAAAACACATCTCCGTAGTTGGCGGACAACGTTATGACCGTTTGGTTTCCAGAAACAGGCCCATTATGTCATCATCAGTCCTTGTCTCGCAAGTTGTGTTTGATCTGTGGTAAAGACAGCTTCGCGAAACACTCAGCATGCTCAGCGAACAGCTAGTCAGTCAGCGCAATTTTATAGTCAAGATGTTAGACCTAAGATAGTTTCGAGAAACAGGTCCGAGGTTCCTCTAGCTTAAATGGATGTAAGATCACTGAATCACTGAATCACTGAATTACTCTCTTTCCATTTATTTTCGAATTGTTCATATGCATTTGTTCTCGCATGGTGTAATCGATTTTTAAAGTTTTCAAATTTATGATTTGTTTATTAATTGAATGATGGAAAAAATGCAACAAATTTAAAATTGAAATTGAAAGTGGAATCACTACCTCATCACGCATCCAGAAGCATTATGTGACATTTTGTAATGGTACATTATGTGAATGATACGAAATTCTTACCGACAGGTATTTGACAGATATGTCGTCGCTGAGATGTGCAGGTGACTCGGTTCCACTTCCCATGGACTGCACTATCCAAAGTAGATCTCATGACGGCGCAGTGAGGTTCGGCAACGCTTGGGTTTAGAGTAGGGACCCAGTTGGTATAACTTGGAATAAAATTGGAAAGTTAATTAAGCCTACATACACGAAATGTTATAGCATATCACTCATTCCTCGGGAAATATTATAGATATGTGTGTGGTACGATGAAATAATGCACGGGTGTAGCATTAAAATGCGACATGAGAACTAAATGCCAACCTTAATGTTTTAACGCGCAATATCTAATGGCCACTTGCTCACAAGTGCATCATATACATGCTAATTTTGAATGTAGATTCTAAAAAGCAACATGCGTATTTGAACGTCGAAATTTTAAGATCTGAAGATACTTTCAATGAAAATTTTAATCATGGTTATCAAACAGATTGACACTAGGAAAAATGGCCGGCATTAAATCATGACGTTGTTTGATACATACTGCAGTGTGGTTCCATCAATCCATTTATAATCACCGTCTTTGTCCGTGTCTTCAAGGCCGATGTAATAGTTAACGTTAAAGCTGTCTATCACTAATTTCCCGGCTATGAAGTCCTGTTGATGTGATAATTACAGAAAGGAAAAAAATTGGTATTAGTGCCATTGATGCTGACGGCAACGGTGTAAGGTGAGTTTAGTACATTACCAAAAGCGTTGGTAGAATTTAGTTGCAATTAACAGGGACGTCAATCCTTTTATAATTTGGGGGACACTCTTCAATGTTATACACGTTCAAATTAATAGGTGTTTAAAAAACATTTGACACTTTTGAACATTAATAAACAAAAAGTTAAAGCTCGTAAGGGAAATGAGGTGTTAAAAGTGTGAAGTTGAAGGGTGCCAAATTTATTTGGACTAGGTTTTATGAGTTTTCCTTCATTATTTTTAAAACAATGCTCTGATTATATAATTAAATTTTAACTTTTTGAGGAAAATGAGGCCTCAAAATCTGTGTGCGGATGGGTGTGTGCGGGGGGGGGGGGGGGTGTATGCAAGAAGAGGGAGAGAGGTGCAGCCAACGGTGTTTTGAAGTCGTGGAAAATGCTCCTCTTATTTTCCGTCTCCGAGACCAAAAACACTAAAATCTTCGTTTGCGTCTTACTAACAATTTTTCATTTCAAATTATGGTTGGTTTTAGGGGGTTTTGAGTACAAATACAAGTTTTCATACACATGTTTCATCTTAGTTTGAGACTTTTTTAAATCAGCTGCTCACAAAGTTTTTTGGCTATACCACTATAACCTACACTTAATAATGAAAATGAAATGCGCGAAAATGCCATTATAATGCACATATTTTCAAAAAATTCAAAAATGGGGGGGGGGGAACACCCTCCCCCGTTGAGAAATAGCTTCATCACTGCCTTTGGTCGCTCAACTCCTGTCTTCCTTCCCTGAAAAAAACTATTTTCACTGGTTTAGCTAAGGGTTTACCAAAAACACTACTTTCACTGGTTTAGCTAAGGGTCTACCAACTGGCCGTGTGTAACCTCAGAGCCTTCCGGCGCCACAGCCAAGGGCCATCTGGATCGGATTGGAAAAAAAAGCGAGTGGGTGGGGTATAAGGGAACTTCTCACATAAGTTACCCCTAATACTGAATTTTAATGAGCAGAAAAAGCACGAAGTTTCAAAACCTCCCCCCCCCCCCCCCCCACCCTCGCCTTTATCACCCCTACGCCAGTGGTTAGGGCCAAAATTCCTACGAGTGTTTTATCATGGTTGCTCGGCTAAAACCATGTAAATGGATTTGCCACATGGAGAAAGTTATCATTATGACAAACAAATAAATTCTATTTTTGATAGAATATAGGACCGCAAAGTAACATCCCTGTAGAGCAGTCACTGGGTAATTGCTCTATCAGAAATGCAGACGACCGAAATAAATCTAAGACTATATTTTCGAAATAAAAGGTGAATCAGCAACGATTATTTATTAGGTTTGCAGCAATTTCAGCAAAATATAAAAGAAACGTATTTCATGTATTAAGATATTCCCATTTCAAAACAGTAGAGATAATGAAAGTAATTATGAAACAATGAGACAGCATATTCAAAGGTACGCCATCTATCTAGTTACCTATGCAGAGGCACAAAGGGATACATTACGAGGGGGAATCATTTGAAATATGACGAGAACAAACTATTTTCTGACCAGATTTCAATGATTCTATGGACTTTGCATTACGTACGCATTACCGGGGGCGCAGTATTTAGCAAGAGGCAAATGAAACTTACATGGTAGCGAGCAGAACAACGACAACTGCGCCATTATTTTTTAAATTCTGAACCCCTTTGAAAAAAGGCTGATTAAAAAAACTCAATGAGATCCTGAAAGGGAATATATTCATGCGAGGGAGCAAAGCTACATGGTAGCGAGCATAACAACGACAACTGCGCCATTATTTTTTAAATTCCGAACCCCTTTAAAAAAAAGGGCTGTTAAAAAAAACCCAATGAGATCCTGAAAGGGAATATATTCATGCGAGGGAGCAAAGCGACCGAGCTTTAGAAAAATGTATTATAAAACCTTTAAAAAAACCCTCTTATTTCTGATCTATTTACCCTGCGGATGGGGAGGGGGAGCATATTCCTTAAGAGAAAGATTATGACTTTTTCGTTTTTTTTTTTCATTTTTTTTTTGCAGTTTTTTTTTTCGCCCCTCGAGGAGCATTTTAATCAATGTTAAGATTTCTTTCATATGTTTAACCTCTGCAAATGCTGTATTAGGCTACACTGCATGGGGGAGCAGTAGTTAGCAAGACGCAGATGAAGCTTATATGACAGCGAGCAATTGCATCATTATTATTAAAATTCTGAACCTCTGTTGAAAAGCTTGTTAAGGAGCTATCACAGGGGCGCGAAATTATAAGATTCTGAGTGGAAATGTTCATGCGAGGGAACATGGCAACCGAGCATTAGAAAAAGTTTGCACTTCAAACCCTCAAAAACTCCATTTGCGATGTTTATATTGATACTTCATGCTACCTTTGCCATGGCAAGAGAGATATAATCGATCATCATTTTCTTAACTTTGTTGAGGGGTTATAATCTGTAGCTGACTCATTGTGAAAGATTTTCTCCATATTGAGAAAGAAACTGCATACTAGTTTACTGGGTTTTGCTCAAGGTTAATTCGGACAGAAACTAACGTAGCAAGATCGTAAAAGTATACGTACATTTTGTTCCTGTGATGTGATGACTACCATATCACCTCCTAAGCTCTGGCAGTGTGTACGTGTTTCAGAGAAGGTCCTAGATGCACTACTCGGTGAACCGTGGTAAAAGAGATAGTGATGTGCACCGAACACATGCAAAGCTGTTGTGTCGCACTCCTGACATTTCACTGCCAAAACATATATATTTTTTTTAATCGTCAAGACGGTAATATCCATAGTAGCATACAAGTAGATAAAGCGAGGTGAGTAATCCCCTCCCCCTCCCCTCCCCTCCCCTCCCATAGGAATAAAAAAAACAAGAAACTTAATAGGAAACTATATATAGAAGGCGAGGGGGACATCATCCCTCCTAGTCTGGGAGCCTGTCCCGAAAAAGTCACCCCATTTTACATATGAGATTTGACCCCTTAAAATTAATAGATCATCCATCTCATTCACAAAATGCTTGTCAGACCGAGCATGGCCGCTGGGTAGCCCCCAAGGGCTTCCAAAAGAGCCTCAAAGTCGGGTTGCTTTTTACCCCCATCTAACATATGCACCAATTTTGTCAGGAGGAAGTTGTATGAATACACATTACCAAAACAGGCCCCTTTAAAAATGAGTGAAATTTTCCACATAAGGCCCTTGTGCCAAATTTTGTCAGAAGGAAGAGATGTGAGTGTACACTCCACAGATAGCAAAACTGAACAATATTTCCTTCAGGAAGGGGGTCTAACGCTTCCCAGAAAAAAAAATACCAAAGTACCCTAAATTATAGGCTTTGCTGCCCCAAAGTGCTCTCAATAATAGAGAAAATCCATTCTCTCACTTACCAACCATGAGAACTCAAAAGTCTTTCATTCAATCCAGGTCAAAATTCACACAGAACAAATTAAGTAAAGTAGTTTTTGGTGGTGCAGTTTGCAGGTAAAATGATAATTTCAGTAATAAGTTATCAAATTTGGAAAATTGTATTGCCTTCTCAAAAAAAAACCCCAGCAAATCAATGTTGTCAGGGTCATGTAAACACACCTACTGCCCACTTTGGCTCTTGGACAAGCAGCTTGCAAGGTTAAAACATGAATGGTTGATTTCGGTCTGGCAGCAACATAACCCAAATACTTGGCAAGCTGACCTATTTTGTCTTATCAAGTAGGATGTAGTGTGTTTTAGGTGTGGTTAAATGACCCTGACAAAATTAATTTGCTGTTTTTGTGGGTTTTTTTTGTTTTGAGAAAACAATAAAATTTTCAAAATGTAATATTGTTACTGAAATTATCATTTTACACCCAAACGGCACCAAAATAAAGATTGTTCTGTGTGAATTTAACCTGAATTGAATGAGACACTTATGAGTTATTATGGTTGGTAAGTAACAAAATGGATTGTGAGATCACTTTTGGGCAGCAAAGTTTATGCCAGCAGTTGAAGTGCATTTTTGGTAAGGGGAGGGGGGGGTGGTTATATTTTTGGAATATACCGTCATACCTCTTCCTTTTGACAAAATTTGGTACACAGGCCTTATGGGAACCCCCCCCCCCCCCTTTTTTTTTTTTACGGCCGTCTGACGACCCAACCCGACGGAAATTTTTGTCAGTTTTTGTGTTTTGGTAATGTATAGTGATACAGCTTTCTCCTGACAGAGTTTGGTGCATGTGTTACAAAGGGTGAAATCAACCAGACTTTGGGGCCCTTTTGGAACCCCTAGGGGCTACCCCCGGCGGCTATATTCGGTCTGACAAGCATTTTGTGAATGATATGGATGGTCTAAGTAACTTTAAGGGGTCAAATCTCATAAATAAAATGGGGGTATTTTGGGACAGGCTCCTGGGCTATCCTGTCATTCCACTTGGTACCCCTGGTAGCTCAATATTTCTCCCTCAATGATCGTAGCCCTAGAATGTCTTTTCTACACGGGGAGGTAATTTCACCCCTGAATAGTTAGGCAAAATGTGGTGTAACGGCATTTCGTCAACTTGACTTCTTGGGTCCGAGAGGGCGAAAAAAGCAAGATACCAAATTTCGTATTTTAGATCTCTCGGCAATGAAGGTGAGAAAGCAAAATCTCATGAAGTCAACTTCTCGGGTATGAAAAGGAAAAAAGGAGAAATTCCAAATTTCGTCTTCTCTGCTTCTTGGGTATGAGAATGCCGGATCTTCCCTTTTTACTCTCCTGGACTCGAAAGTCAAATTGACGAAAGCTGGATCTCGCCTCCTCGCCTTCTTGGACCCAAAGAAGTCTAGAAAACGATATGCCAGATCTCCCCTTCTCGAACGACTGCCTTTATGGTTTAATAATTTCAGTATTTAGTTCCGAGGCTTTCAATAGAAAGTCCACCTTGTTTGAGATGAATTCTGAAAAGTTTCTGGTCAATGGAGACTGACGACCAACAGGTGTCTGTTCTGAATTTGTTCAAGATTTGCCACCAAACCCATTTCATATTGTCAAGAAAATTGAATATATTTTACCAGTGTATATAGGAAGATGGACTTTTTCGGTTTTAATGCAAACCTATATCTATTACTATTCATGCAAATACATTCTCACACGATCCCTACATAAAAATTACATGATTCGAAATTTCAGTGAACTCGTCTGAGTCCACTCTTTCTTTGCAAGCTTTGCTTTCTCATGCCCCCTCACTTTCTAGAAGTAAACATTTTCACACTATAAAAGATTTTCCATGCAGTTAGTTTGCAGTAATAAATCTTGCAAAGAAATCAATAAATTATACAAACCTATTGCAGATGAAAGCATCCATATAAAACCAATGGGCAGCAACATCCTAAACGACCGAAATAACGAATCTCCAGACATTGTCAATACAAGGAGTTAGTGGTAACATAGAGCATGTAGAAACAAGAACTCAGTGAGATGCTCAAGAATGGTGAGAAATATTCAAAACTAGGAAGGAATATCATTTATGTACAACATGCAAATTGAATCCGGCTAGAAGTAATATCCATTAAATCCAGGTATTGTGGAGCTTGGCACATCATGGAAAAAGCTTCAAGTTCCAGTATATCGTGATGTACTTGGACAGAAGTAATTTAATTATGTCCATCAACAAACGAAGAAATAATAAATGGTACTTCCTCCTTGATACTACTGGAGACGAAAAGTGCACGCATATGCATGGAAGCTTATCAGATATGATCAGTAGTACCAGAAAGGTGGGAGGATTGCTGTGCCAAATGAAATGTATATATGGTAGTTTTGATACTTTTGTGGAGTAGAGTCAATAGATCTGCTTAGTGTGAATCAGTGATGTGCTACACGAACAAAAGGACGTCACCTGAACAAGTTGCTGTGATCATTAGAAATCACTTCAATGAAGGTCGAATCCGACGTGACGCTGTATGGTCACAAGGACTCACTTTTGTGAAATTATTTCCTCTTTCAGTGACAATCATATTCTGCGAGGATTCTCATGAAAGTATTGCCACCATCAACAAGATCAATCATCAACACGATAGATTATGTTTTTAAAGAGTTCAACCGGTTTCATCATTGATTTAAACTTCGGTTACAAACCAATCTGCAAACAATTTTCAGCTTGATAGGGCTCATGATGATGAGCTCATTTCCAGTGCAATGTCATATTTTTCAGAACACTCATTTTAATACACTCGAAGGTTCCTAAACTCCCAATTTGCATTTACATTTATCTGCATAAATGATAAACAAAGAAAATCACTTATCCATTTATCTTCCGCTAACAACAAATCTTTGAAAATGTATACGTTTCTCTGCAATAAATAACCTCAGATTAGTTCAATTCATAATTTTTTCAGCAATAATCCTTAATCATAACATGATTTTTTTTCTCTGCCTATGATAATGTTGTTGCGGATGTGTGGTAAGTAGTTCAAGTATTTTGTGTTTCTTTCTATTTCCTGCAGAACAAGACTGCCTTGTACTAAACAATTCAACCATTTTACAAAATACTCAAACCGTTTCGTTTCACTTTTTTGTCTACATCCAACTACGAGACATACATGCAGAGGGGCATCAGATCATTTTACGGGGAAGCTACCTTTTTTTTATCAATAAAAGTCGATATTATACCATAGTTTCTCTATATCTTGATAGGGTGACACAAATGTCTTCGTTTGTAACGTCATTTGAATGTAAACAGCAGAAACAACCCACCCTTTCGCGCAACGCTGATGACTCTTCTTCAACATTTACGACACAATTCCATCATTCAAAACCATACAATACGCTCATTCAGCAACTTCTCTGTTATCTTTCCTTCCATCCCCCCCCCCCCCCCCCCGTCCTCCTTTCCCATCTCCCCAACCCTTTACCCTCTCTACAAAGTGGCATCATCGGTAGTCAACGTTAAAGATTTTTATTCAAGTCTGAAAAATCAAGCCAAACGATTCTAATTTTCTAGGCATAAAACGAAACAATGACTCCGTTTATTTTTCGTACGGCAAGACAGCGTGTTTGTAATACTTTGATCATTGTTCGTGACTGGCGAGGCGCAAGTTGAAGTGAATGACTGGTATATCGTCAATGCGTCATTGCAAGTACTGGGTTTCAAAGGGGAATTCCCTTCTCTTATAATATAACCCGAATTTCAATCAGTCTCACAAGTTGGAGTAATGTTAAAATGGGTGGGATCTTTGTCAAAATAAGCAGAGGTTAAAGAAACTTCTCTTACATAAGTTTTTATTGGAACAGGAAGTAATTTTAAGGCCATTTAATCAGTAGCTCATGGGAGTAGGGGGCAATGGAGGCACGTGCCTCGGGCGCCACTTTTATGGGGGCTCAGAAAGGCAAAATTGTAAAAAAAAAAAATCTTGACCAAGCAGATTCCATTTGTCTTACTTTAATTTTTGTTTTCATTGGCGTCAGAAGCTGGAAAGGAGAGCAACTTCGGCGCTTGTACGGGGCGCCATTTTCCCTACATACGCCACTGCATTTAATTAATTTATCTATACAGCGAGGCAAAGTTACAGGCATTATGGATACCGGACATGCAATGCTGACAGTAAGTTTTTGGTTACATTTAAACTTCTAAATCGTAAATCAAAATGGTAGGAAGAAAGCAAGTGGGCAATAATCTGAATGTGGACTGATCGGCAGCCACGTTTTAATGTCATAAATACATTCAGTCAGCCGTGTGAGAAAAAAGAATAGACGAATAAACAATAAAAATAGCCATATAATAAAATTATTATATGGCTATTCTTTTCTTAATTCTTTTTAGTCGGCCGTATGAAAAATAAGAATATCCACTTAATAATCTTTTATACTAGTACACAGATAATGAAACCCTGTCCTAAACCTAAAGCTCTATACAGTGAGACCAGTCCAATGGCCAAATGATTCTGTCGTAAAGGTGGGAGTCGTCCCTCATCCTGCATTCCCAGACGTCCATCCAACTCAGTCATGTATGATGTTATTTCACTATTACGAGTAATCATGAAACATTCTAACTTGCGTTGAAAAATAACACGATTAACGCTTAAATTTTCCATGTAAACGGTGTGTACCAATAATGCATGTACAATACACTAATAACAAGAATCATTCCATATTTCTTTGGTCAAGAAAACAAAATTCCAGTTTATTTCATATTCTTACATTTCAAATATGACAATGCTATTGTATTTTCGGACATAAAATTAGAACATACACTATGAGTTAAACTGTGTAAAATACTTTTAGCCTATTAAACATTTTTCTCTCAGCCATTTCTGGGTAAATATCTTCCAGTTATAAAGTAGTTAAACAACAGCAACATGACTACTCTTCATAATATGGGAGATGTACATAAAAATAAGACAGGTTTATTTTTTAATAGATTTTACAGCCAACGGATTATTGAATATCTTGTGCTTCATTTGATAATTTTACATATGTCTTTTACTCCTACTTAGGCAAGGCTATGGCTAAGTATATTAATCAATACAATGAATTATGGGAATGAATATTCAACCAATTTTTGGTAATATACAATGCTGACATCTGAATATCAAACAACCCCCCCCCCCCCCCAAAAAAAAAAAAAAAAAAAAATATATATATATATATATATATATATATATATATCAGATATCAACATTTAACACTACCACGCAGACTTTCACGCTATCAAAATTAGGCACGAAAGCATTGTTTATCGTCTTTTGAATGGAGCAAGAACTTTGCACTACTACGCATTACATAACCTCTACAATATTTCCATATACAAGTATTTTGTAATTGAAACTGCACGTGATAGCTTGTCGAAAGTCTTCACGATCATGTTACTTCATGATAGTAGTACTTATTTTCATCTTGTTCACAAAAACATCATGTTATTGGTAATAATGTTCAAAGATGGTAGGTTCATCCAATGGCAATTAGTACTGACATTCAAATGAATTTGTGACTGGATGAAAATGGATAGCAACCACGTCATGTGAAAAAGCAATATCACTCATTTTAACATGAAAGAAATATACAGCATTTGAAATCAATTTTTAACATGATCATTCACAATTATAAATATTGTATATCAGACAACGCTTCCTAAAAATTTCAGTTAATTTATGCAATCCAAACTTACCCCCTAAACCACGGCATTTGATCAATAGTACACTTTATGTCCTCGAAAATACTTTTATTCAACGTAGGGTGTTACAAGGATCACATATCATTTTCCAAAGGATGACAATAAAGACAGGTGTGTTGTTCTGAATCCACATTCTGTCAATGGTGAATGCTCATTCTTTCACTGGTTAATGCTTCCATGGTTCATAATCTTGAAGATGAAACAGTGTTCTCAATTTTTAAAAAAAGGAAACAAGATTAACAATTCCAAACATGAAAAGGGGTTCACAATTCCAAACATGAAATAGGAATTCCTATTCAAAACGGAAAGCTGATCATAAATTCTGAAAATTATGAAGGGTCATATTTGATTTTCAGAATTACAAACCTCCAAATTGTGAAAAATTAAGAAAAATGATCGCCTCTGCTAAAAAGGTGTCGAAGGAAACTCTATGATAAACCCATCGCGAATATAGTGGAATTATTGCATTATCTGCAGCAAGGCAAAATATTGGCCACAAAGAGGATTTTAGCCAATGATTACATTCAAATCACTATACAGCTTTACATAACTGAATATGACTGTAAAAAGTGCTGTAAAGTCAATATGAAAATCCATACTTCAGAATGGCAAGGTACAGTAGGGTTTACTTGCAACTTTCCGATTTGCCTTTTCAGGCAATTAAAAATTGATTTCGACATGATAAACGCTGTTTTGTTTCACTTTAAATGTCAATACATGTAGTATATTCATCTCACATAATAAAAAAAATAAATCAGGCAATAGAAAACCATTGAAAATCTCACATAATATACAATTACATCCAATAATAAAACACCACAGGCTATTTATCTTTAGTTAAAAGTTTCAAGTGGAAATACTGAAAACTTAACCATATTTATACAATTCAAACTTACTGAAAATGCAAAGTCAAATATTTATTATTCATCATTATGTTCAGAGACATAATAAACGCTGTTTTGTTTCACTTTAAATGATAATACATGTAGTATATTCATCTCACATATTAAAAAATTAAATTTGGCAATAAAAAACTATTAGTTCCCAAAAGTACAGTTACACTAGCATAAAATGTGTCCAAATATAATTTGGACACATTGTAAGTTACACCTATGCATCTTCTGTATACTATTTTAGATGGCTGAAATCCAAATCACGATCATGTTAAAAGTAGATGTAGCTGTAATAGATACCTTTTGCATGAAGTACAATGACATATTTATATTTATATGCTTGGGGATTTAATATCATAATTTAGGTCAAATAAAACATGTATTTCTTCCTGATGTTAAAAACGGTTTCATGATTAGTGAAGTTAAATAACATTTCTTATGCTTTTAACATACAATAACATGCTGCTGCATGTTCATACAATACCAGCTATGACTTCATGTACATGTACAACTGTATTAGCTGACTGCCTACAGGAATCACATGGTTCCTGCATTAAGTCAGTAATTCAGTAATCAACAAGTTTTTAAAACTTGCTGGAGAAAAAAAAATAAATTTTCTTCTTGACAAGACATGTCACTATATATTGTCATCCCTTGGCCATCAAATACCAACAGAGATGCTACTGATAATAACCAACACATGCCTGGCTTTCAAACAATCATTCAACATTAAAAACAAATAACATTTCTCTGGTGTTTCAATGAAAGCCTGGCTTAGAAAAAAAATAATCATTAAATATAAAAATGAATAAAATTTCTCCAGTGGTTCAATGAAACCCTGGCTTTCAAACAAGGAATCATTAAACATAAAAATAAATCAAATTGTTCTGGTGGTTCAATGAAAGTACTATGGTAGTAAACCTATATAAAATGAAATAACTTGTTTTCAAAGAATATTATGATACAAAGTACATCAGTATAAAAAAATTCTTATAAAATTTGGACATGGTCAAGTCCAATTTGAAGGCACAATCATTTCAATAAACACTTATTCAAGCAAGAATTAAGTACACACTGTATAATTCATACCAACAGTACTCTTTGAGCATTTTTTAAAGCAGGAATGCAATTTAAGTACATATGATTATAAACTGAATATACACAACAGAGTCATTCCAAAAGATTGTCAAAGTAGCAAAATATATATGTATAATCCACACCAATACTAAAATGATAATTATATCTTTGATCGTATATTCCTGTAATGATTATCTTACATTTAAAAATCTTCTGCAAAATGCAATTACAAATACACAAATCAAAATAGAAATCTTAACTTCTAAAACAGTTCTTACAAACTATAGTACCATGGATTTTAGGAAGTTACTGGAAAGAGATATCAATAATAGTACTGACCCTTACATTTGAGACCTAAATGATATAATTTTTAATTTGGCTATACTGATACTCTGCATGGCGTTTTGACAGCCTTAATACAACAATCCACTTCACTTAAAACAAACACAATGAATCCTATACACTGTATGCTGTATGGCTCAAACCATTCTTAAATCATTACAATTAAAACAATAATAAACAACTATGATTACATGTCCATTTGACCTCTTTGAGTTATAGTCTCCTCTTATAATCATGCATACAAATAATTGCTATATAGAGCTAACCAAATTAATATTTAATTTCATGCATACTGACCTCTATAAACTTCGACCTGTGTACCCCAAAATCTCATTCATTTTGTGGATATGCATATCTGTACCAAGCTGGAAGCTCATGCTTCAAATAGTTCTTGGGATATTGCATTAACAAGGCTTAAACCTGAAATTTTGGAATTGACCTGTAATGAGACATTTGACCTAGGCTACATACCATCTAATTTAATCAGATTGTCTTCCTACGGTGATGCATACTAGCACCAAGTATGAAG
>JAPZVO010000337.1:0-32500 GCA_029962745.1 Echinometra lucunter
CCCTTAAATATGCAGTGCTGTACCCTTTAGGGAAGGTGCAAATTTGCAACCTTTTGAATGCAAACAATTCGTCGCCCTTAAAGGGGCAAACTTTGCACCTTCAAGGGTGCAGACTGGCCTTTTTCCGGGTGCAAACAAGTACAGATGGGTGTATCTTTGCACTTTTTTCATGTAGGGTGCGAGATTGCACCCCAAAAGGTGCTGTGTGTTGCATTTAGGGACAAGTTTCAATTTTGTTTTTCTTAATATCTGGATGAATGAACATTAATCAAATTACTTCCTCAACAATTTTGTGGCAATACTGATTTCCCTTATATTATCCAAACCTGCTAAAAATGCATTCGTTTTTCAACTTGTCCTGGTTTTTGTTTGCAGAATCATCCTTTTCTCAATGCTATACAGAAGCGAAACAATGACCAAAGCCTTATTTAATTTGTTACCTGGCTATGATTTCTTTGTAGGAAATTCATATCGATATCATGGTCGAAAAAAACTGAACATGGTAGGACAGTATCACTGAGCAAGAGGAATTTGAGGGGGGGGGGGGGGGCTGACAATCATCAATGGTTGTTTGGCTCAATACCTAGTCTAAATTCAGCACTCAATCAATCATGCTAAAACTTGCTAAGCGAAATAAATAAACCAACTACAGCAACTAAATCCTCATCTTTTTTCCTTGAGGGTAACAACACAATTCTTTGATGGAGAGTTTCAAGGGGGGGGGGGGGGTACACCAATACACATTACGCTTACCATTATTTGAGCTGTGAGGATTGTCCTTGAATTTTACAGAGTAAAACTTAGTTCTGGTAAAACTGAAAAGGATAGCCATCTATATTTTTTGTCGTTTAGTCAGTTACAAATATGGATTAAGGGGTACACAAATACACATTACGCTTACCATTATTTGAGCTGTGAGGATTGTCCTTGAATTTTACAGAGTAAAACTTAGTTCTGGTAAAACTGAAAAGGATAGCCATCTATATTTTTTTGTCGTTTAGTCAGTTACAAATATGATATGCCCTTATTCAAAAAAGTGCATGTAATAGTGTTCAAAAATGGACAGAAGTCATGCCGTCATGTATAAATGTCATGAAGACAGTATAACTAAAACGAGTATATGGAAAGTGCGTTACTTAACACTGTAAAAGAAGAAGAAGAAGAAGAAGAAAAAAAAGCCGACATGGACAATCCCCGGCTATTTTTGTGGATCTTATTAACAAAATAGCCCTACTAGTATAATGGGAACTCTATGAAATATGAAGCGTATTGACACATTTTATTGCAGTGTTCATCACTTAATAAGGCATGATAGTGTATTTGATATCAAAATGAGCATTGCATTTGACTTACTCAGGTAGAAAGTAATGACGAGAGACCACTTACAGACGGTCATGCAGACAGAGGAATAAGGGAGAGAAATGAAGAGAGAGAGAGAGAGAGAGAGAGATGAACAACGGAATGTATGAATCAAATGGACAGAGTTAGAGAAAAATGGCTATCATTTTAATGAGAGACAGAGGCGGGGGGGGGGGGGGGTGGTAGAGAGTGTGAAGTAGGGTTGAAATAAGCACACTCTAATACGATATTGTGGAAAACATGGCAAAAAGAAAAAAAAAGTCAGTGAAAGAAAGAGAGAAAAGGGATCATGTGCAGTTATTCAGACTCAAATGCGATGTCGGAGAATAATGAAAAAAAAAACCCAGATAATAAATATAATTATAGAGAGAGCGAGATATAAATACAGGGAGAAAAAAGGAGGTTAGTTGCAGATAGACAGACTCTGAAACAATGGCGGTGTAGAAGAGGTGAATACCGATAGAATTGGAAGAGAGAGAGAGAGATGTAGATTGGATAAAGTAGCATACGTCTTTTTAAAAAGTTTAGTCAAATTCAAACATGTTAATTGTTTTCCAAAGCCATTATAACGAAAAAAAAACCCTAAATGCTATGTTAATATAATAAATTGTATTATGCTAATATTTGAGATGAAACTGGGCATGATTTTTTTTTAAAGTATGATGTATTCTGTTACTCTTTGCCGATAAAATTATATCAAAGATTTTTAAAATTTTTTTTTCAAGCATTCAATTTTGTCTAAAAGCTGACAAGGGAGGACAAAAGAGAGAAAAAAAAAATTGAATTCGTCAATGGAGACGAAGTATGTGGTCTGTCATCTGCCAGTATCTTCTAGTTAAAGAATGTCCTTTCGAAGGGCGTCGACTGAAATAAAAAAAAAATAATAATAAAAAAACGAGACATTTGAATTCGTCACATGCTGAATTAGGTAGTCTGTCGGCTTCTCTTAGGTTTCCACATGGATGGTGATAAAAGTCATTGGTAAAGACTATTGATGAAATTTTTACTTCTCGATAGGAGACACACGTCTAGAAATTGGATGATTTGATATCGCATTATAATGAAAAGGTGACCCAAAGCTTTATTTTACCTCAACGAATCAGATTTTCTATAGAGTAGTACATTAACTACTGTGCATTGGAATAGTCAGGCCAAAATCAGGCTGTTTACTTCTTTGACAGTGACATAAAGACAACAAAAAAAGTAACTCCCCCTAAACAAAATGATGTAACTTTTCAACGAAGAGGTTTTGAGCAAAATGAATTGGCATGAATGTTCCTACACTAATTTACCAACTTCTGTGTGAAAATGAGATTGATCCGTCAAGTCATGAATGAGTAAGCAGGCACTAAAGGAAAAATGTCACTTTTTAAAATTCACAAGCATCATATCATGACTTTGAGTCAAGGATATCGGAACACATTTCAAGTTTTCAGCGTTCGAAGGCATGCAACATGAATTTCATGTGCTTCCCAACATACCAAATGACCTGAGGGCCAAATTTCACGCTTGAGTGAGCACAATGTGAAAATGGCAAAAACTGCAGTTTTGACATCTTTCGCGCTGTAAATTTGATCTAATGCAAACGAATTCGTGTTTTGGACTGATGTTTGCAACTTTTGCAATTGATACCTATTAATTCACGGTTGAATGAACACGTAATAAAAAACAAAATATCACCGTATTAAAATTTTCAAGTAATTATTGCTTTATTTTTGTGCACTAAAAATAATATTGATAACATTTTTAGCATGTTTATATGACCGGTGTACATGTATCAATGATCCCGTGGAATTTTCATGGAAAGTTCACGCTTCAGTGAGCACGTGGGACTGGAAAAGTTCATTTTTCACTTATGGACCAAAACTCAGTTGCTTAATGTGGGTAACCATCATAAGTCTCCTTGGGGAGTTCATCTGATTTGATTTTCATCGAAATCCCGATCTCTTACGCTTCAGTGAGCAAAAGAGACGAGAAAATCATGAAAATGAGAAGAAAGTTTAGCACTTTGTCACTGCTCCGTGCTGCACCGGATACTTAATTTGGCGTAAGATCCTGTTTGTTAGTGACCTCAGGAAGATATATGCCAACTTTCCTGAAAAAACTCACATTAGAATGAACAATAATCATTACTGAAAATAGGTCACATTACACGTTTTGTTTCCTTCCCCATTGACAATATGTACAGTAAGGGAGCAGAGTTTTAATAAAAGTGAAATTTGGCCTATTTTTATTGATGATTATTGTGCATTCTACAGTGAGTTTTTTCATGAAAGTTGGGACATATCTTCCTGAAGTCACTAGCCAAGAGGATCTTACGTCAAATTAAGTATCCAGTGCTGCACGGAACAGGGACAAAGTGCTAAACTTTCTTCTCATTTTCATAATTTTCTCGTCTCTTTTGCTCATTGAAGCGTAAGAGATCGGGATTTCGATGGAAATCAAATCAGACGAACTCCCTATAAAGACTTATGATGGTTACCCAAATTAAGCAATTGAGTTTCGGTCCATAAGTGAAATTCCAGTCCCACGTGCTCACTGAAGCGTGAGCTTTCCATGAAAATCCCATGGGATCATTGATACATGTACACCGGTCATATAAACATGCTAAAAATGTTATCAATATGACTTGTAGTGCACAAATATAAAGCAATAATTACTTGTTAATTTCAACATGGTGATATTTTGTTTTTGTTACGTGTTCAATTAACCGTGAATTAATAGGTATCAATGGCAAAGTTGCAAACACTAATCCAAAACACGAGATGCTTTGCATTAGATCAAATTTACAGCGCGAAAGATGTCAAAACTGCAGTTTTTGCAATTTTCACCTTGTGCTCACTCAAGCGTGAAATTTGGCCCTCAGGTCATTTGCTATGTTGGGAAGCACATGAAATTCATGGTGCATGCCTTCAAACGCTGAAAACTTGAAGTGTGTTCCGATATCCTTGACTCAAAGTTGTGATATGATGCTTGTGAATTTTAAAAAGTGACATTTTTCCTTTAGTGCCTGCTCACTGACGCATGACTTGACGGATCAATCTCATTTTCACACAGAAGTTGGTAAATTAGTGTAGGAACATTCATGCCAATTCATTTTGCTCAAAACCTCTTCGTTGAAAAGTTACAGCATTTTGTTTAGGGGGGGGGGGGGGGTTAATTTTTTGTTGTGTTTAGTTAAAGAGGATAGTAATATTAAATACAAAAGAAAACAAAAGGAAAAAATGCCCCCCCCCCCTCCGGGACTCGAACCAGGGACCATGAGCATGTGAGGCAAGTGCTTTAATGGTATACCTGGAAACAGCCCATAGACATGACACGTAGATGGAAAACGAAATTCTAATATTATATTTTCCAGTTAAAATTTCGACATGTATCTAACATCTGGTTAAAAACATATGGAGGTATAATATAGGAACTTTTCTCATCTACAACATACTTGAAGATAGGCGAAAATCAACCCGAAATAATGGAGAGGTTATTCAAAAAAGACGAGAATGTAGAATCAAGAATTACGCAAAGGTCATGTCCCATTGAGAATACACGTAAAATGAGAAAGAATGACATAGTACCATTTATCGTAAATTTAGACAATGATGACGTCATCAAAATGAGAAATAATGAATATAAAATTTGTAGAAAACTATCGCAGCTACAACATATCGAAATCCCGGAGAAAATTGACCATCAGTAAGCGATATAGTCTTGGTTAAAGGCAAAAAATAAAACATCAAAAAATAAAAATCAACATTTTGAATTCACATCAGTATAGAATGACATCAGAGCATCGAAAAAGTAATTTTTTATCATGGATTCACATCTAAAACTCATAACCTTTCAGAATATTTTAAAGAGACATTTTTTTTGCGTGTTTTTACATTATTTTCAACATTGACGCGCGCACGCATTTTTAACTTTAGTGAGCGCGTACGACCTTATGGTTAGTTGAAATCGATTCTTAATTGATGGACTTTGTTAAAAAAAAAAAAGGGTCAAGAATGCAAAGCATTTGAAAAAGCGGCGTTTTTCTGTTATTTCGGACCTGAGCGCGCAAATGACGCGCGCGAACGCGGACCGCGCAGATTTTTGAAATGCTTAAAATGGCCTGAAACGTGTGCAAAATGAATATGAGTCGATTCTGAGCATTTTTTTGCGCGCGCGCTGACGCGCGGACGAACGCGTTCGCGCGCGTCTCTATAGAAAAAAAAATGTTTGGACTGATATGAACATTCATCATGCTAAATATGAATCAAAAATGTCTTTCCGTTATGAAGATATGATCATAACATGATATTTACAAAATGGCGGCTGGATGACGTGACAATGACCTGATAAACTTGAAAATGGTTCGAAAACCCAGATCTTATAAAGACGGAGGTTTGATGAAAATTTGACCAAATTTTACTTCGCAAGTTCTGAGATTTTGACTGCACAAAAAAATGGGGGGGGGGGGGGGGGGAATAAAAAGAAAAATAACGAGAGACTTAATTTCTTCAAGGGACGAATTGGGTGGTCTGTCATAATGTTTTAGTAAAAGAATGTCTCGGGGGACGTCGAAATTAAATGTCATAAAGAAGATAATAACGTCTGGGAAGAAGACTAATATAAATATGGGACGATTTGAAATCGCAGTATCACGAATAGTTGACCCAAAGATATATTAACACGTTAACGAATGAGATTTGCAATAGGGTCGTACATTAACTATTGTATACTGTATTGCAAGAGACAAAACAGGCTAAAAACGCAGTTTATTGCATTGTTTGTGATTTTATGTGTAAAAGTAGTGGAAGAAAATGGTAATAGGAAAGGACAAAACAAGCAAAAAAAAAATAATAATAAAAAAAAAAATAAATAAATAAAAAAAATTGACACGTCCGTCGCCGGGAGTCGAACCGGGGCCCTTGAGGATGTGAGACATGTGCTTTACCGATAGACCAGAATATGGCTCATAGAGATAACACGTAGATGGAAAATGGGATCCTCGTGTCATATATATTGCAGTTAAAATTTCGATATGTTCACGACATCTGATTAAAAAAATAAATGTAAAATTTAGATAGGGAATTTTCTCAGCTACAACATACTCCAAGCTGGGGGAAAATCAATCAGAAATAACAGAGTTGTTGCTCAAAAAAGACGGGAATGTAGAATCAAGAATTCGGAAAAGGTCATGTCCCATTGACAATACACGCAAAATGTGAAAAATTGACATGCCTCCATTTATCGTAAAATTAGAGCATGATGCTGTTGTCAAAATGAAAAATGAAGGATATCTAATCAGCTACAACATATAGAAATCCCGGCGAAAATCGACCAACAATAAGCCAGATAGTCTTGATTAAAGATAAAAAATATGACGTCATAATAAAAAAATGACATTTTGCGTTCACATGAGAATATGGCGACGTTCCAACCATTGGACCCCCCCCCCCCTTTTTTTTTCATGAAATCAAATCCTCAACTCATAGGCTTTCAGAAAAAGAAAAAAAATTGGTTGGTCTCCAACCTTTTTAACGAGCTAGGGCGGATTTTAGATAAGTATGTTTTTTTTTTACACTATACTGCCTATTGACGCGCGTGTACGACCTTATGGTAAGTTGAAATCAATTCTAAATGGATGGAAATTGTCAAGAAAAGTCTCCTGATTCGAGATCAAGTGAAAAAAAACAGCGTTTTTACATCATTTGGGCCTTGCACGCGCGCATGACGCTTACGCGCGGAAATTTTTGAAATGCTTAAAATGGCCTGAAACGTGTGCAAAATGAATATAAAATTGATTCTGAGGCTTTTTTTCGATTTGCGGGCGCACTGACGCGCGGACGAACGCGTTCGCGCGCGTCTGACTAAATGGAATTCATTGGACTATTATGGACTGTCATCGTGCCAAATATGAACCAGTAATGGCAATGCGTTATGAATATATGATCATGACAAGATATTTACAAAATGGCGCCTGCAAGAAGTCATGATGATCCGATGACCTTGAAAAGTTAATATGTTCATGTGGTCGATAGGCCTGATGACTGACGAAAATTTCTTTAAAAATGAATCAGCCAATTTTGAGAAATCGCGCGGACAAAAATTATTGCGTTGGAATAACAATAAAGAAAATTCTGACAAAATTAAAAGGTGATCAGTCAAAGATAACAGACCACTTAATAATTCCGCCCTGTCTAAAGGCAATACACTATTTGGACTTTAAAGACCATCTTCGCCCTTTTCTTGTACATGTGGACTTGGACACCAATGACAACTTTTGTTTATAAATTTATGTTCTACCATGTGAATTCAGTCTCAACTCAGTACTTCTACTCCAAGTGAAGTTAAAGAAATTTTTACGAAGACAAACCAACAGCCATTTTTTAAAGCATATTTCTAAACCAGCCAATGCAACTTTTGACTCTGAGAGCCATTTTCACCCTGAAGATGACCTCCTGGAGGGCTGAGCTATGCTAACCTTTTTTGTGTAGAATTTCATGCTCTTTCTTATGGATCAATTTTCAAGTCGCTAGCCCTTTGCAAAGTGACTCTAGCGCCCCCTTTTGGCAGGTCTGCACCATCGAAATTTAAAAAAAAAGGCTATTAAAAATTTGAATTAATCTAGGGTTCTGGTTTCGCGTGTGCATGATATTGGTCTAAGATGTAACGTCTGTTCCGATTTTGAAGAGGATTCATGATCCAATTTGTGAGATATGACCATTCTTTAATTTACACAATACACGTAACATGTGAAAAATTGGCATGCAACCATTGATCTTGAATTTAGACCATGATGCCGTGGTAAAAATAGAAAAATAAGGATTTTCTCGCTAGGGGGTTATCTCAGCTACAACATATTCGAAGCTGGGCCAAAATGGATCAGAAATAAGGGAGCTGTTGGTGAAAGAAGACGGGAATGTAGAATCAAGAACTAAGTAAAAGTCAATGCCCATAGAGAATACACGTAAAATGAGAGAAATTGACATGGTACCGCTTATCGTAAATTTATACCATGATGACTTCATCAAAATGAAAAATGATTTCAGCTTTGTGGATAATTGTTTCAGCTACAACATATCGAAATCCCGGCGAAAATGGACCAACAATAAGCGAGATAGTCTTAGTTAAAGGGATCGTTTAACTTTGTCTCCTTTCCAAAAAAAAGTGATGACTTTCAATTCAATTCAATTCAATTCAATTTTCTTTATTGTCATGTTTTAAAAACACAAAAATTGTTTTCGGACTCTTTATAAAATACAATAACAACAAAAACATTTTTGACATCTGTACATTATACACCAATAGGGTGCTACAAATACAAAATGAATACCTGAGAAATACATATGCAAAATACAACTTGACTAATACATCCATCATAATTTCAAACATTATGGTCATACAGGAATCGACATGATTTTACAGGCCAAACGCGCATCTACTACAAGATATTTATGATTATATATTTATTATTTTTAGGTGTACGGCCGTACGCCTATAACTTATAACGGTTGGCATACCTCCCTCTACCGGCAGCTGGGAATGTGCTAGGAAGCCAGCTCCGGCCACTATGGGCCCATCGATCTCTACCTCAGTCCTTGCTAGCTTTGGACAGCTATGGCTCGAATAGCGCTGGCGCTATGTACTGTATACGGTACGGCTGGTGTGTACTACGAATCCGCGTACGTGTACACACAAGCTCTCGATCTCTGCGCTGCATATCTTATACGTTCATTGTAGATTAGATCTGTACAGGAAGTTCTCGACGTGGGGCTGTTTCGACGAAGTCGATCGCAGGAAATTCTTTTCAAGATTGATGTAAGTTGCTCGATTGAAAATAATTCCGTATTTTCAATTAGATCTAGGTCTATGTATGTGTATATTTCAACAAATTTACGCACAACGAAAATACGGAAGCTGTCGTATCTATGACTTGGTTTCTTTCTTACGAACCAACAAGGCGGCAGTGCAGTGATCATCTTGCATGCTAGCTTTGTATGTTGTGGTCGTTGGTCGTACCGTAGTCGATCGCGAGCAAGTCTGTAACGTGTTTTGCAATAGAATACGTATTATTCAAGCAAACTAACAGTAGTGGGTTCATCTTTTATAAAATTTATGCCGTGCTGAGGTCAAAACCATTCGGTTGTTGCTAAATAGAAGTTTTCGATGTTGATGAACTTTATGGACAAAAGACTGCTCAATCGCCATTGGTTTCCAGGCCATGATCTAAGCCAGAGCTCCAGCGTGTCTGGGGCTTGGGCCGGAGTCGATTAGAGTGGCGAGTTGTTTTGTATGAAGGGCTTTTGCAGGCTGTAGCACTGCAGGTGAACTGAGAAAAAGGATTAGAAAAATATTTCTGTAGTTGTTTCTGTTTACCTTCCATTCTTTGATTGGACCAAATTTTTCTGTCTCCCGTTTTTCAAGTTAGTGGGCGTCCATGAAAATTGAAATGAATGTAGGGGAGTCTAGCCTCTAGTACCTTTAAAAAAAAAATCACAAATCACGTTAGTCATAGATCTATAGTCTGTGTGCGTAGATTCCTGGGCTCTGAGGAGACAGAAAAATCTGTCACCGTATGGGGTATTTTAAAAATAAAATTGACATTTGATGTGAAGGTAGACGAAGTCTCTGCAGAACAACCGTTGCTGTCAGAGACTGATGTTTTTCCCTCTAGATCTAGATCTAGGCTCCAAGCTGCAGCTCGTACAGAAACATGGAGATGGCCGTACGCGGCGGGGGGGGGGGCAGTTTACTGAAAATTTTCACAAAATTCACCGAAAGTGTGCCCCGAATCCTTAAATTTCACTTTCAAAAATATAAAGGCGCCCCCATGAAAAGCTTTTTTGCTTCACTCCCTCACTTTCAAATTAAAAAAAAAAAAAATTGCATGTCTCCCCCCCCCCCCCAGGAAAAAAAAAAAATCTGCGTACGGCTCTGTCAGGGGAGGGGTGTTTAAAAATTTGAGGATGGTAAAGATAGTCTACTGAAAATTAAAATACAAGATTTTTTTTTCTCCTTTTGCACTTTGTTTTGTTTTTCTCCTCTTTTTTTTTAGTGAAAGATATTTTCAACTTTTTCCTAGTCAAACATGTACATTTCGTCTGTATTCATTTAGTTCCAGTTTTGAATATTTCGTCATTATTGTCTCCTATTCATCCTCATTATTTAGATGACACATCCACTTGTCCAGCAAGGGTAAAAGGTGCTCTCTTTTCTTTCACCTGTCCAGTTTTGGAGGGATCGTTGCTGGTACAGTGCTTGCTTTAGAACTGATGCTATTGGTGAGTTGGTCGTATAAAACCATGTTCTTGTTTTGTTTTTATCTAGTTTGTTAATGAAATTGACCCTCAATTAGGCATCTTATCTTATCTGTATGTCGTTGTGTGAAAGAACGTGTCCATAGCACAAAATGGAAAATTATTGAAAACAAAATTTTTCAGTGATTGATAAATTCACAGGTAGCATGTCAACCTTGTGGCATGATCTTTGCAAAAAATTATATTCCAATATATTGAAAATTACGCATATTTGTATTTTGCATTCCGGACACATTCTCTCAAACAGCGACAGTCATAAGGACAAAAAGCCTCGTAAGAATAGTGGTGGCAGTAAGCATTTTTCTTTTCCTTTTTCTTTATCATGTTTTAGGGGGGCGGGGGTCAATCCACAACTGCTATTAGCCTCTAGTTTTAGGCATCACAAGCGTTTCCTCCTAGTGACACTTTAACCCCCCCCCCCATGAAAAAAAAACAAAAAACAATGGGGTATCCATTCCCATTTCAATTTTTTTTCCCACACATCTCCATTTAATGACCATAGCTTTCAAGCTGTATAAAAATACTTATTTGTTTTTACTGGAGCTCTCTGTGATTTTATCGTGTTAATTCTTATTTATTTCTTTGTTTTTTGGCCAGAGCACTTTTTTACAAGAGCTTTTTTAGAGCTCATGTGAGCTAAATCCCTCACTGCTAGGCACTGCTCCCTTGCATTATTTCCACTGCTTTCAAGACTTTTTTTAGCCTTATTTATATTTTAAGTTCTGATTTTTTTTTTCATCAAGTATTACTACAGAGTTACAGATTTAGGAGGACCATTGTATTTCAAGTGTGAATCCTCCAGTAGAACTATACCCCATAATGAAAATGAAATTTCAAATCCAGGCCTCAACACATTAATTTCTTGTTTTGTTTTTGTTTTGTTTTGTTCACTAAGCCCTGTTGACACTGATATTTAATGGGTCTGAAATGATTTCTTTTTTTTGGGGGGGGGTAGCCCTGTTATTGCCGACCCACGATTTATCACATGAAAAATTAATATATCTTTAAAATCGTGATACAATTTAATTCAATATTATAAGAGCATATTAGGTGAATTACACTTTTTTTTTCTCCCCTTTTCAATTTCAGAATCTTGATGACTGGATGCAAAAAGTACTTCTACAAGACCAGCATTCTCCCTTCGATCTTCAGACGGGGGGGGGGGGGGGGGGGGGGGAGGGGTGAGGCGGCTAGGCCTTCAGTTGATCCTTGAGAATGGCATGAATGTATTTTGAGTGATAATCAAGAATGGAACACCATGGAGATAAATTCCTTTGCCGGAAGTCTTTTATTCAAACTTTGAAAGTATTGGAGGAAATAAATTTGAAATTTATTTTGATTCATTGTTTTACAATTCTATTGTTTTGAAAATTTTGATGGATTTCTTTGTTTTTCAACTTTGACCTTTTTTATGCCTCCGCCCACCGTAGGTGGTTGCCGGAGGCATTGTTTCGGGTCGTTCGTCGTCCCGTTTTCGTTCTCGCTATAAGAACCGTTTGACGGATCGTGTCGTGTCATATGCATACACACCTCGTGTATGTATATGGGAGGGACAATACTCGCGATAACTTAAGAACTATTTGACAGATTGGCTTCAAACTTGGCTCATGTATGCACATGGAAAGAACAATGATGTGATTAGATTTGGGGGTCACAAGGTCGAAAGTCAAAGGTCATAGAGGTCATTATGTACATAGAAATGGTTCGTTTCCACCATAACTCAACCATTTGAGTGATCAACCTCAAACTTAGCACATGTATGCATATGGGAGGGACAATTATCTGATTTGATTTTGGGGTCTCAAGGTCAAAGGTCATAGAGGTCATTATGTACATAGAAATGGTTCTTTCTCGCGATAACTCAACCATTTGATGGATCAACTTCATACTTGGCACATGTATGCATATGGGAGGGACAATGATGTGATTAGATTTTTGGGTCTCAATGTTAAAGTCAAAGGTCATAGAGGTCATTATGTAAATGAAAATTGCTTGTTCTTGCGATAACTTAACAACTCTATTACGGTTCATCTCCAAATTGGCTCATGTATGCATATGTAAGTCTCATAATTGTCTCATTAGATTTGGGGGTCACAATGTCAAAGATGTCATTTTATACATGAAAATTAAAAAAATCAACATTAATGTGCCATTTTTTTCCGATCTGGCAATTGCGGAGGCATAAATTTCTACCATGCGCGGTCGAGGATTCATCTAGTTTATTGTTGAATTGTGTTGTTTCGGGGTCTTATCTGGACAACTGTTCAGTTAGAATTAATAACTGCTTTTAAAAAGACTTTTAGGTGATAATGGATAGACAGGAGAAAATGTAGTTTCCCATTCATTTGGTAAATAAAACACAGAAATTCTTTGTTTAGGGCTGGCATGAGGTTACTAAAGGTCACAGCAGCCATTAAACTGTACAAAGGATTTCCATGAACTTGATGTCAATAGATGTGCATTTCATTTGGTATTTCATATTCAAGTCGTTCATAAAGTCATTTGTAAGTTTCTGAACAGCTTTATGAAACAGCCCCCAAGCCCCCCAGGGGAGCGTTTATCGAGGGTCTTGGCAGTGACTTTCACAAACAAATTTGTTCTCGGCCAATCAGATGCAAGGATTTTTTCTAGCATAAAACAGTTAAAACAGTAAAAATCAGAGACAAGACTATTTCTGAAACGCTGCCCTAGTTTTAGATCACAGAAGAGAGAATTTGCGAGAATAATGAAACATACAGATATACCATCAGTGGGCGAAAGATGAGAATTGGGAGTAAAAGTGGGACAAGTGGATACAGGAGAGATGATGAAATAATGAGAAAAGAGAGATTAGGAGAGTAAATAGAGTGACGTAGAATAGGCAGGGGTGTGTGGGAGAATGAGAGAGAGAGAGAGAGAGAGAGAGAGGAGGGATTGATTTAGGTAAAGGAAAAAAAATACTGAACAAGAATAATAGTATACAGAGGAGATTAAGAAGAGGAAACATCAAGAGATATAAAAATGAAGGGGAAAAAGGAGCAGAGGCATTGCTAGAGGGGTGGGGTGATGATACCCTGAAAATTGAATGTTGTTTAAATGTTCAAATTTCTTTTGATGGAGGGAAGGGAGTAGGCCTGTGATCTGTCGGTTATTTTGAAAATCTCGGGGACCCCCTGAGTCAACTCTTTTTTATTCCACACTTTTGCTTGGGATTTTTTTAAAACTAGTTATCTGCATGTATTTTATTTTACTATGTATAAATTGTACACAGTTTAAAAAAAAAAAGAAGATTGTTACATAAGAATGCAACCTTGACATCAATGTGGTTCCAGTGAATGAAGAAGAAGAAGAAGAATGAACAGTGAAAGTTTGGGGAAAATCAGACAATCTGTTTACGTGTTATCAACGGAACTTTGAAAGTTTAAGTAAATCCTTATTATGGGATCCTTGAATCGGCAACTTAGCCAGGATCTGTGATGTCATCGTGGACAACTCTCCATTCATTTTGTAAACAGAATTCATCTTTTTCTTTACTTTCAAGAAAAATAGAAATTCTTTTTGATTTATAGTTTTGGTATGATGTGACTATATCAATTCTGCAAGCATTTTTTGAAGAATTATATTGATTCGTGAATTGAAATTTCATATTTGAAATCAATTTTTTTGGGAAAAATTATGTACAAAATGAATTGAGAGTTGAGCAGGGTGACATCACAGATGCTGGCAAAGTTGCCAACTCAAGGACCCCATAACAGAGATTTACTGATACTTTCAAAGTTCATAGCTCTTGAACAGATTGTTCGATTTTGCTCTAACTTTCACCGTTTATTCTTCTTGATCATGATGCCTGGGTTGAATTCTCCTTTAGTCAAATGGAAGAAAATAAACGCTTCTTTGAGTCTGAATTTGAAAAAAAAATTGTTTCTCTTAAAATAAAGTCATTTCACCCATCACTCTACCACTTTTTCACATACATGTATTCTAAAATCTGTTCCTTTAGCTCAGCCATCTCTGATTCTGACCCCCTTCCCCACTTTTTCCTTCACTTCATTTACTGATCACCCATTTCTTTGTCTTTGCTTTCTCTTCCAGTCATCCCTGGGCAGTCATCCTTCAATTGTCCCTTTCTCATGCTTTATCTCCTTTTATTTACTTATTATTAGTGCTCTTTTTAGGCTCTTTATCCCATCTCCTTTACTTGCTCTTGGAATTTTGTTTCTTATTTTCTACCTTCTCTGACTTCTCAACCAATCCTATTTTCTTTTACTGCCAAAGTATCTCTTACTCATATTCTTTTTTCTCAAGCTCCCTCTCAAATCTGTGTCATTTGTTGCTTTCTCTCTCTAGTTCCATTCTTTCAAGTTGTCATTCACTCACCCAGGATTCAGTAAAAGGGGGGGGGGGGGCACAATATTCAGAAAATATTTACCTGGTAAAAAGAGAGAGAGGGGGGGGGGGCATCCAATCGGGTTATGTACTCAACTTGTATGCATAACACTTGGCTTGGGGAGAGGGGCACAGACCAGATATGCACCCCCCTCCCCTCCATGCCCTCACCCCCTTAACTCTTTTTCATAATGTTGCTTTCTTTCCCTTTTATCTCCTCTTTACACAGTGGAACCCATGGCCGTACACAGCAGGGGGAGAAGGGTATTTGACGCCCCCAGGAATTTTGTAAACTTACATTTTTTTTTTACTGAAAATTTACCAAAAGTATGTACCAAATCCTTCAATTTCACTTTTAAAAACGCAAAAGTGCCCTCGTGACCAGCTCGGTCACTTGGCTCTTTCGAGTTTCGAGTTTCGAGTTTTCGAGTTTCTTCAAAAATTTTAACGTGTCTCACTATGAACATGGCGGACAAAGAAAGCAGACGAAATAAACAACCTCTCATTCTACCCTTCACAATGGTTCTGGTAGTCAAAAGAACATCCCTTTACAGCTATTATTTACGCTATATATTTAATTTTCTTCTTTGTAATACGTTAACAACTTACTAGGCCTCATTACCTGCCCTAACATTAGTTTTTGACTTTTTGTAATACTTTTGGAAATACTTCTGTTTGAAATTTATAATCATTTTTCCTTTGCTTATTTTTACTTTGTAAAGCGCATAGAGAAACTTTTTTGTTTATTACGCGCTTCATAAATCAATCTTTATTATCATTATTATTATGTTTAATCATGTAGTTCCAGGTGAATATGCATGTCACACCTGTTCCGCATATTTCAGACAATAGCAGTGAAGGGATGTTCATTTGACTACCAGAACTATTGTGAAGGGTAGAATGAGGGGTTGTTTATTTTGTCCGCTTTCTTTGTCCGTCATGTTCATAGTGTCTTGCCCCCCCCCCCCCCCCCCTCCTTGCAAAAAAATTCTGCGTACGGCCCTGATGGAACCTTGTTTTAAAAACATTGCTATATACAAACTCTTGTTATAACAAGTAATTCTGGCGGTCCAAATTCTCTGTACATTTTATTGTTTTTTTTTCAGCCCTTGATAACAAGGATTTGATACAAAGAGGTAATTTTCTTGGTCCCAAGGAGTTTGTTATAGTAAGGTTCCACTGCAGCTCCTCTAATTTCATAATGCCATAAAATTATAGTGATAAAACTGATGATCAGACATTTGCTCTAGCAACACTTGCTCCTGGCTTTATGTCATGAGTTGAAATGGATCATCAAAAGCACATTCCTGAACTTGAAAATGACGGAAATTTGAAAAACATTCAGTCACAATAACTGTCGGATAGTTCAGAGGGTGTGTGAGGGTCCAAGATTATGCTGGCATACTCCACAGTGTAGTCAAATCACGCGAAATCGTCATAACGGTATAGCGTTACTTTCGGTGAAAGTTACGTAATCTTCGCACAGCGAGTTGGCAGTGCGGGGGCACGGTCGAGTGATTTTCGCAACCTCTTATTAGTCGTTCTCCTGCATCATGTGTAACACACACGCTTGTACTCCCATCTCCCTGGTTAGACGATGCACCAAACACAACATACACGTTCTTCAATGAATCTATACATAAACTTAGGCTATAATACCTCCATGCACCACCAAATCCCATCTCCCTGCATACACTGAAACATCAGGGGGATGGGAGTAATCCCCCATCTCCCTGGTATAATGATGAGAGAGAATCGAGAAGTCATTCTCAAACCAGGCATAGTAGGCTTACATGTATTTTTTTTTTTTTTTTTTTTTGCTGAAGGGTTTATTACTTTTTTTTTTCTTTTCCAAATTTTTATTGATTTTCATATATGTTGTAACATTACAAGAACAATAAATCATACAAGAATCAAATAATTGTGTAATATTAAAGGAACAATAATCAAACATGAATCAATGCGGCAATCACAAAAAATACCAGACAAGCGAACCTGATGCAAAAAGCCAAATACAATCTTATGGTGGTTTGGATTACTCAATATTAGAATTATAGACAATTAAAATACATTCTCAACAGGGGACCATTTTCTATAATGGATGTTTTCCTTATGCTTTTGTTTAGCAATAACCAATTCCGTGTGTCTGATTTTGCAAATAAATGTTACGAGACCAGTTAAAGTAACTAATGAATTCTTGCATCTCTGAATATAAATGTATGTCTTGAATAAGATAACTAAGTGGTTTAATAATATCTTATGTGGTCCTTTCCAATCTTTTATGAAACCAAACATCATTCTTTTTCTAGTTAAATCTTCATACGAGACAGATAATTTTAGACCAATTTTATCAACAAAAGCTCGTCTTAAGTTTTCAGCAACCTCACAATCATAAAAAAGATGTACAAGAGTTTCAACCGTAGTCTCACAAAACGTGCAACTTTGTGTCTTTACTTGTTTCATTTTAAATAGTCTCTCATTGGTGTATAGAATATTATGTAGAATTTTAAACTGGAAAACCCTCAGTTTAACTTCTATTGTGCATTGAAATGGGAGTAAATACATTTGTGGCCACTCCTCCTCCTTTATCCCATACTGAGTGGAAGATAAAGGCTCGCATACAGGTCTAACTATATTCACTAACCAGATCTACATAAATATTTCTAGTTTTTAATTTTTGTATTTTTACTATCAAAAGCTCTAACTGGTTTTGTTCATAATCTATTTTCTCCCAAAACATTTCTAATAATGTTTTGTTAAATATACTTCCCCATTTCTTTTGTACTATTGACACAATTGCCAAATATATCATATAGTATTTATATGGAACCCCTCTTTCTTTCCAAAAATCAAATTGCATTATGTTTCCATGCAGATCAAAAATGTGATGTACATAGCACAGACCTGCCTCATGTAAGGCCTTACAGTAAACTGATTTACTGTCAACAAGAATATATTGATTGTTCCAAACAACTTGACTGAGTACACATGCTTGAGATCCCAGGTCTCCAACAAATTGACTATGCTCCTTTGTCTTGGACCATGCTAACAACAAGTTTTGATAAAATATGGGAATTCCAAGTGATTTCAAGTGACTCATAGAGTAGTTACTCATAAATATCAATTCTCCACCAAATTGTTTACAATAGTGGTCAAAAAACAACTTCCAATGATGATTTGACTGCGTATAATATCTTTGAATCCACTTGACCAGCTGTGTCTCTATCATGCATTTCAGTTTAGGAAATTTAAGACCACCATCTGTATAATCAGCATACATTGTTGCCCGTGATATCTTATCCGGACCTTTCCACATAAACTCAAACATCATCTTTTCAACCTTCTGAATAAAATCTTCAGGTATTTCAATATTGGACACTATATACATAATTTTAGACATAGCAAATATTTTTAGCAGTTGAATTTTTCCAAGTAAGGTTAACCCCCGATTCTTCCATCTTAAAAAGGTACATTTTATTTCATCCATTCTCTTTTCAAAGTTCAGTTTCCTAGCTACTTCCTGATCATACGAGAAATGAATGCCTAGAACTCTTATGCCTTTGTCTGCCCAGCGTATGTCATTTGTTTTTTTTTCCCTTTGTGCCTATCTTTTCCAATCCACATACCTTCTGTTTTTGTTTTATTCAGATGAAGACCTGATATCCTTGAGAATTCTTCAAAATCACTGAATATCATTCTCATCGATTGTAAATTACTACAAAAACAAGTTGTCATCAGCATATGCTGTATACTTTATCTGTTTTCCATAAATTTCAAATGCCTGAATTTTCTCATTATTATGTAGCCTTGTAAGAAAAACTTCCAAGCCTAATATGAACAACAAAGGAGCAAGAGGATCACCTTGTTGAACTCCTCTAGACACTGGGAAATATCAAGTGGTAAATCCATTCACCAACACACAGCTACTTATATTGGTGTGCAGTGTTCTAACCCATTGTATGAAGGATGGCCCAAAATTGAACGCTTCTAACCAATTAAGTATAAACATGTGACTTAATGAATCAAATGCTTTAGTTAAATCAAGGGCTAGCATAATTCCCCTCAAATTCTCCTCCTCTGTAAATTGTAGAAGGTCTGATATTAATCTTATTCCTTCCCCTATATATCTGCCTTTAATAAAGGCAGTTTGTTGACTATCAACTAACTTTCCTATGACTTTAGCAACTCTCTTGGCCAAGCATTTAGAAAGTATTTTAACATCCACATGTAAAAGAGTTATGGGACGCCAATTACCTAGTACATGTCTATCTCTGTCAGGTTTAGGTATGAGTTTAATTGTACCTTGTCTTTGTGAGACAGACATTACATTATTTTCGTATGCGAAATTAAAAGAATCAACAACTTGTTTTGATATCAAAGGCCAAAATTTCTCATAAACTCCACAGTTAAACCATCGTTCCCAGGTGTTTTATTCGTAGCCATTTTTAAAATTTCTGCCCAAGCTTCAGAGCAGGTGATACCTCCTTCACAAGAGTCCCCTTCTTCATCTGTGAGTTGATTGATGTTACTCTGACTTATGTATTCTTTACAAACCTCATCTCCCACATTATCCTTATTCTCAAACAATGTCTTATATGAATTCTTAACAAAATTTTGTATTTCCATCTGCTCATCAATAGGCCCCTCTTCTGAAATCAAAACATCAATATTAGAATTTGCTGCTTGTCCTTTTTCTAATGACAAAAAATACTTAGTACTCTTTTCTCCTTTCTCGTACCATGAACACCTTGACCTCAAAATTGCCCCTTCTGCAAAATAATCATATATTCTAAACAGCTCCTGTTCTATTTCCCTTTTCTTTTTCATAAATTCTTCATCTTTATCTTCCGACAACTTATCATCTATTTCTTTCAATTCCTTTTCCAATACCTTTCTTTTCTCTTCCATTTCACATTTTTTCTTCTTAGAAAATGGTACAGTAAATTCTCTAATTTTAAACTTTAACCAATCCCAGAGCCCTCCCCTATCGTTAACATTAGGAAACTCATCGATCCAATCTGTGTATTTATCAGTTATGGCATTAACATACTCCTCATCATTCAACAGACTATTGTTAAATTTCTAGTACGGTGGACCAGAATTTTTCTTACATGGTCATGGTCAGACAAAACACAAGGCATGATATCATTTTTGCTAATAACATCTTGTAGGGATTCATGTATTAACCAAAAATCCAATCTAGACTGCACCAGTGGGTTACATCTCCTCCGTGTGAATCTTTTCTTGCTAGGATTTCTGATCCTCCATATATCAATCAATCCAAAATACATTTTCATATTTTCAATGAGATTCACAGAATGATTCCATATAGTTTTCATTGAGCCACCTGCCCTATCCAAATCTAGATTTTGAATTAAGTTAAAATCCCCACCAATCATTAATATTTCTCCACTGTCAACGTTATCCTGGAGGGTCAATTCGACCTTCTTGAAAAACTCAATCTGATCCTTCTCATTATTTGGTGCATATATGTTGCATATCACATACACTTTATTCTCAATTTCAACTTTAACCAATAAAAATCGACCAAATGTATCTTTAACTGAGTCTAACAATTTTATGTCAGGGGTCTTTCTTAGTATGGTACATACTCCTCTGCTCTTAGAAGTACCATGACTGAAGATAATATCAGATCTCACTTGATTTCTCCATAGTGATTCTTCTTTTTCAGTATAATGTGTTTCCTGTAAAAGTATAATATCTTTGTTTTGTTTAAGCATATAGTTAAAATAACGTTTCTTTGCTTTAAAGTCCCCAATTCCATTAACATTATGTGTCATCAGCTTCAAGTCCAAAATCAGAGTATGAGCTTCTTGAAGGTACCACCATTATAAGTTCGGGTTCAAGAAATATTACATGTTCAGGTTCAACAAACAAACAACAGAAAACAAAACTCATAACAAACATGACAAAGGCTGGATCTTCTGTTCGCCTTAGGAAATTCATGGTGGCGCTCTACATCGTGGCCTTTCCTATCTTTCTTTGAATGCTTTCTTTTTTCACCCATTCACATACTGAAGTTCACACTCAAAACTCATACATAAATAGACAAGATCTTAATAGTCTTCATAACCTGAGTAGTTCCTTTTCACTCATAATTGTTTATACATGTACAAGCTAAGTCAAACTCGGGTGTGTCAATGTTCATGCTTTATATTTTCCTTCTAGTGTTTGAGTTGTCATTCCTCTTTCCAATACTTTCTGAGTTTCTGCTTTTCTATATGAAATGTTAACAAGTTTTTATTCTCTGATCATTTCATCTTGTATTCTGTCTCCTTTCCATCTTTTCCTTCTTTAAAGAAGATGCGAGCAGGGTACTTAAAGTACACCACTCTGCTTGCCTTTTCCTCTTTCAGCTTTTTCTTGATGTGGATTAACCCTACGCTCAACTATTGACAGCGCCGCAAACCGTCAGTTTGGTTCGCTTATTTTGGACATAATGCTTTGAAAGTTAAAAATTTCTACTCATATATACTCACGAACTTCCTGGACAACCAGCAAACCCTGTAGAATCCTGATTTGAAAATTATTTTGAGAAAAAAAACGTGATTATCCAGTGCTGTCAAAATGTTCCCATGTTGTAGCAGCCATCTTGGAAAGTCGAAAATAGACTGCGCATGCGCGGTGTCGGCGCATCAAACATGAATATTCAGGCTTTCAGAGAGATTAATGAATATGCATGAAGACGAGTGGCGGATCCTTGCTCTCATGGAGAGTACCAAAAAAAAAAAAAAAAAAAAAAAGAAAGAAAAAGAAGAAGAAGAAGAAAGAAATAAAAACCCCCAAAGAGATAGTTTATTGTAATATCCATTAGAGAAAATCCCTGGGGGATGAAGGTGATATATTCCCCCACTTTTTCGAGAGCGGGGATGGCGTGTACAATATCCCCCTCTTTTTGAGGAAAAATGATATTGTATTTAATTCAGTTGATGAAATTTTTCATAAAAATGTCATAAACGACGGTCATATCGTGGAATTTTCATATGAAATGCTCTTGAAAACAACGAAGTGGTTATTTTTCTCTCGCTCGCTTCACTTGCTGGCAAAATAAAATAATTATGTGTGGGGGTCTGCTCGGGTTAGTAAGGGTGTGTGTGTATACTTAAGTGTGAGTTCATGCAAGAAACTTCGGCAAAAAGTCTATCACCCCCCCCCCCCTCCCACTCCTCAAAACGGATTTACCCGGTGGTAATATCACCTTGCAAGAACAAAATGGCGAGCATGAGCAATCAGCAGCAGTGCTCTATTTGTTCGGCTTATTTCGTGAAGAACCGTACGGGCTATAGAAAAATACAACTTGTCAAAATCACCAGCCCAAGGACAATCAGCAGGGTCTTCCAGAGGGAGGGCATACTGTACAGCTTCATTTGCGAAGAATGCAAGCGAAAACTGGTACAAAATACCATACGAAATAAGAACGCCCCAAATAAAAGGGACAGAACAAAACGCACATTTTCTTCCCCACATGGCACACCATGTGCAAAGAGGCCAGCGACTTTCGCTTCGCCATGCAGATCCAGCCAACAGCCACCAGAGATCCAAGATCCAGAGGATGATGCACCAGAGAATCCCCAAACATCGATGAGTAAAATCAAAGACCATCTTGATGCAACAAGATACCTTCAAGCATTTCGCATGCTACAAAAAACATCAGAAGCCGCCAAATTGGCCATGGTGGAGGCCACATGCGATGTCATCAAGAATGAGGTACCTTAAGTGATAACTGAAAGAGTATGATAATTCATATTAGCCGAAAAGAGAGTACCCGGAACACGGTCAAGCTTATGACGATAAATAGGCCTACACGGTTACGTACATATTGAATCACTGAATTGGAAGAAAAGAAAAAGACCGCCCCGGCCCCCCCCCCCCCCCCCCCCCCCCCCTTGGCTACGCGGGTGGGGATTTGGGTGGCTTATAACAGTTGTCACGGCTTTCTGCTTCGATGAACAGAATAAGTACTTGTCGAGAAATAATATTACACAATATTTTTCTCCTATTTACATTACAAAATTAGCATCATGCATGCTTCGCAATTTTGTAATATGATTTTAATACATGCAAGCGAATGATTGCAAGATAGCAAGCAATGCGTGTATTTCAAAGAGAGGCAATCACGATTGTGAACAGATTTTGTTGGCAAGATTTGAAAATTTGTTTCATTGATTTCCTTCATGCATTCATAATGGTACATTTTAGTGGCATATAATATATAAAATGATTTATTTTTGACAACACATAACAACACATAAATAAACTAGTTTTTGTAATAATCATTATCATAAACAACTTAAATATACAATAGTTTGCTGAAGAATGATTGCCATTATGAGCAAATTGCTTGAAAATAAGGAACCCCAAATGAATAATGAAATAGATACACATATCAAATCAGCAGAACGGATAAAATGGCTTAAATCCTAAATTAAAAGGATAGTGACAATAATGATGATGATGAATGATGATGATGATGATGATGATGATGATGATGATGATGATATAGGAAAAAGGATAGGGAATTAACGTTGAAGCTACTCTCACACAAATCATCTCTGAATAAGAGTGAGTGAGCTTTGGGAACATGATTGCTCAAAGGCCCTTACGATTATCATAGGCTAAAGATGTCAAAGTATTTAAGAGACCACTTGTCTTCGGGACTTCTCCTCTAGGGCACTTTAAAATGCAACTTGTGCCAAAATTGTCGAAGGCCAGGGTACCTATCACATTCTTATACTTATAGGTGCATTTATGAGAAGGGGAAGAGTGTTTCTTCATCAAGCCGGGAACATAAAACACTGATTTTACAAAGGAAAATGGTAGGCCTACAATCAGAAGGGGCAAGTCTCCTATCTTAATACATGTATTTCGTTCAGTAGCAGTCTAGCAGAGGTGAAAATGAAGCGAGGTATAGCAGAAGAAATTATCAAAAATTTTATCGTAGAGAAAAGTGGCGCTTTCCTATTTCAATTAGGAACTTGTATGATATGGGGGGGGGGCAGGGTGAAGCACAGACTCAGAAATTTTCAATTAAGGCACACATCACGATTGCGACTAGTCTCGGAGGGGGGGGGGGGGGGTAAGGCCTCGCCAGATTACTGGCTATATTACCTTAATGATTTAAGAGCCACGAAGCGTTATTTGAATTTGGTAGGAAATTACACTTTCTGCTCGATTATAAACCTTGGTGTTTTTGTTTAATATCGAGTGTTGAACGAAGAGAGCGAGTCAAAATTATTCACTTTATGTCATGAAATAAATGTTATTTTGTCATCAAAATACACTATATTCCGGCCTATATATTTGATCAGCTTGATGCCAAATGTTACTCTAATTTGACACCTCAATGGTCCAAATGTCTCCTCATTCCGAAACCACCCTTTTTAGATGTAGGCCTATAAGAACGAGGGAATTAAAAGAGGGAGGAAGACCCGCTCTCTTGACCGTAGAAATATGGACGTATAAAGGAAGCTTTTCTGAACTACATGTATTTATAATTAGTTATAATCCTTTATTTTCACGATTTTCATTGTGAAAACTTAATTAGGGGATAACATGCACACCATCCCACAAACCTGACTGGAAAAGTGTGAGATGTATACCCCCGCCCCCCCCCCCCCCGTAATATAATGATGATAGAATGGTCGAATAATACGTAAACCATGTCAATTAAATTTCATTGTACATTGGTTATGTGAAATTTGTATGTTTTTCTCCCTCTCTCTCCCTCTCTTCATGCTGTTTACCATGTAGTTGCGGAAGGCCAGGAGAATACCTTCCTTTTCACAGGAAGTAACTCATGACGCAATAGAGGCATTCTCATGGAGACAAGCTTGTAAAGATGCCAAAGATGTAATTCCAGCAACTGTAAAATGCATTGAGGCGATGGTACCTTCGTTGACGACTACAATGGCCCATTCTTTCAAAGGAAGCGGAAGTAAAATAAGGTATTTCAATCAAAACAACTCCTAAGCATTTTTAAAGTGAAATCAAGGAGATAAGGTCTGAATTAAGTAAGAAAAGATTTTTTAAAGTAACATAAAATTGTGATGTACGATGATGAAAATCCTGATAATTGATTTCTAGATACTTTTGTTGATTACATTTAGCAGGCAGATGCTTTCATAACTTCTCAGATACTGTAAATTTCAAAAAATGATGAAGAAATTTATGTTTCTGTATGATTTTCTTCGTCATTGTTCTTTGCTATATGATGTTTCTCTTGTTATATTCGTTCCAGAAATCTCGATGAAGAAGAAACAATCTCTCTCAGATGCAAGAGAGTGGGTCAATTTCTATCTACAGTTCTCTACCACAGGTCAAGAAAGAGATACTCCTTCGTGCAAAGTTGCGTCGGAATTGAGTTGTGGAGGCAACGAGTCAGCCATAAGATATTCGATAAACTCAACCACATGGGTATCACACAAGGCGTCGGTGGATCCAAAAACACAGTGGATAAGATTAGTAAATCCCATGACAAGCAATTATGGAAGTGGAAACACGAGATGGAAGTAAGTTTTTGATATTATATGGAGTCTTATTCTTAGCAAAAATAGCTATTTACTAAGATTTCGTTTTGGCTTAAGAAATTTCACATTTGTTAAGTCTCTTTCATCAACTATTTTAGTTAATAGCCTTGATTACTGCAGGCTATTTCATTTGATTTGTTATAAAATACTGATTTCAAAATCATGAAAGTCTCTTTTTTTGAAAGATCTTTCATTAATGTATCTTATGTCAGTTTAGTTAAAATGAGACCTCATGCATGAATACACAAAGAGCAAGTGAATGATGTGTCTGTTTACTTTTTCAGGAAAGAAAGGGCGAAGCTCGAAGGAGGTTGAGTTACGAAGCCCATCCAAGGCCTAGCTATGCATTCTGCTGTGATAACATCCAAGTGAGCAAGGAGGGGAAGGGTCAGAGAAGTGACCATGCGAATACATTTCTGCTGCAGACCATGTGTTTCGCGGTCAAGGATAGAGTTACTGGAGGAGATGTGAAGGTTCAAATGCCTGCAAGTCAGCTGGACCCATACACATTCTTGCCATCTCCTGAGACAATTGAAAGGCAGAGAAGTAGAGCCACTTTTGCAGTACGCAACATTCTTCTCAAGTACATGCCGCACCTCCACCATCTCGGACATCAAGTTCCCCAAAGGATCCCTCATGAGCATACAAAAGAGATGCAAGGAAAATCGGAATGTGTAAGTTGACATGGGATAGTCCTTCTACTTAACACTTATTTCACATTAATTGCATACCTTTCTTGTTGTGCCCCCTTCCCTTCTTCACATCTTTCTCTTTCCACTACTCTTGTGCCTTTCTTCTATATCTCTCTCTCTCTCTCTCTCTCTCCACCCACTCTCTCCCTGTCTGTTACCCCATCTCTTTATTATCTCTCATAAATATAATCATTTATTCTCTCAATATCTCACTGACGTGCTCTCTCTTTTATTTCCTTTTCACATATGGTCACTGGATAAGCTTACTGAAATCTGTTTTGTATAGATTACATGTATGTGAATTTTCTGTGTAGTTATATTTGTGAAAAATAAAAAAATCACAAATCCGCCATTAATTGGCTATCATAATCTATTAATAAACCATTTCAATCTATTTATCTGTCTGACACTGAAAAATGGAAGGGTGGACACCCCCATTGACACCTTCTTGTATCATGGAATAATGACTGAGATTACAAAATAAAATGTTACTTGATATTGAATATTCACTTTGGGTCAGTTGTTCCTTTAGTAATGTTGGATGCCTTCAGGCTGAAATATTGTGAGATTTTACATGGGTACATTGGTATACATTATTTAAAAAATACTCCCTTCATTCAAGAACCTTTTGATAATATCAAGTAATATTCTGAAGGGAATTTACTGAAGAAATTAACAAGGTCACATTTTATACCTCATGTTAACACAGGTGACTTTAGGCGTTGTCAACGCTGATCCAGGAACAACTCAAGGAATGATACGTGTTATGGAGAATCTTCAGAAATATGTCCCTGTGGTGGATAACAAGCCTGTGCCATGCCTGTTGAACGGTGATGGGTTAACCATAGAACGGATCCTCCACTCACAAAGAGCGAGGAGTAATGGTGAGACATGGGACGATCGTTTGGAAGGATTGCGCGCATGTCCTCAAGAATTTCATAAAGAAATGCTTCACTTGCAGGTAAGTGCCAAAAAATTGCCATCCATCCAATTTGTATTTAATTTGGGTTTTAGCTAACAAATCACAACTCTTTCTCAAACTTTCAGTGCTACCAACAGATTGAAAAAACAGTGAATCAGAAATAACATTTGCACTTCAGATTGTTGCACAAATGATGTGGTATATGACCCCCTGCCTCCCTTGTCCCCCTGTCCCAATAAAATGTACATTATATCATATACCCCTCGTCTCCATTAATCCATTAGCCAAAGTGCTTTTTAGATTACTAGAGGTGTTCTGAAAATGGCTGTGTTCCAAGTCTTCTAAATATTTGACTTCCCTATTCCACATGTTTTTTTTTAACACAATAGGACTCCAACAAGAAGTTCTTCAATGGTGCAAGCCTTGCAGACAGAGGAACCATAGCCCAGCTAAAGAACAACTTCAACCATCGTTCCTTCCAGAATGATGTCATGAAGTCTTTCCAGCATGTGTGGGACCTGTATAAGGTATTTATCCATTTAAAGTAGTTGAAAATCTTTTTCTTATTTGAATATAAATCAGAAATTATGAGGGTATATTTTCCTACATTGATTGAAAAAAAAAAAATTCAATATACCTGTACCTAATCTACATTCACCAACCTGCCTCTATTGATCACACTTGATCACCTGAGGCTGAGATTGCCCTACATAGCAGCATTGTGCCCTCTGCCACTTGCCCACCCCCACATGTGTGGGGCCCCTGCCTGCCCTGCCCCCCTCCCCTGTCAATACTCTGTCTTCTGCCCTCCCTATTTGGGATACTTAATTGCCTTCATTCCCACTGTAATGCCATGCCGAATTTTGTAAGTTACGTTCTGTTCCGTTTTCTTTTTACATTTTTTCAATAGTTGCCCCCACAAGTAGATCAAAATGGATAGTGCCTTTTGCATCTAAAGTGCTATGGATATAGGCATCTTAAAGTAAGCATGAATTTCATACCAATTTTTTTCTTTTTAACTCTTGAAAATTTTTTTTTTTTGAGGGGGGTTGATATACCTTATATAGCTAGTTTGATGCACATGGTGAATGTCTATCTAGGCATGTGAAAAGTGCAAAATGATTTCCTTTAAAAATGAATTTAGGGCCTCTTGCATGTAGTGCCCACTAACATTTATCTATTTTCATTCAGTTCTCAACAGAAGGTCACGTTCTGCTTTGTGGTATGAGATTATGTGGTATGAAGCAGTTGGATGACATCCCAGATGGTTTTCCAACTGACAACAGGAAGCCCAAAGAACAAATTAGATGGATTGACCAATTGTCGCAGCAAATTGTGGACTTCTGTTGGACCAGTCCTGATCAAGCAGACATACAAGTTGCTGCAGCAGCATTCAGTGAGGCTGTCCAAAATCATCCAGAGTCAGCACTTCAGTACTGTGTTTGCCATTTGGGTAATAACCAGTTTGTTTATATCTCAGATATTTCTGTGCAGGGATTTCATCTTTTGGGGTATTGTCGCAAATAGTACCAATAACTGAGGCTAGATATTAATCAGTTAAACACTTACAAAAATAAAATTTATGTACAATTATTGAAACTGTAAAGGAGCTTTTCAGCTTGATATGGTGAGTGAAGATGATCAATATATTATGGAGATAATACCTTGAAAGTCTTCTTCTACATGTTATGAATTTATAGGCTTGTCAGTTGATAGGCCTATTGAAATTGTGGAATAATTAAAAACTCATGAACACAAGTTGATATGTGACCTACAATGATTGACATTTTGTTTACCACATAAAGTACTGAAATTACAATTGTTTCAAAAGAAGAATGACACAAAGTCTTGGGAATTAAACACTACTTGTCTACAATTTGTCTTTTAATTTTACCCAGAAAGCAAATATGACATGGTGATGTGTTGCAGTAAAACATGCAAGCATTCATGGTTCCACCTCAAATGTGTTGGACTTACACAAGCCCCTGACCCTGATACAGACTGGTTCTGCAGCGCAGAATGTGAGCAAAGTGATTCATACATTTACTGCATCTGTCACAAGAAGCATGGCCAATGTGGGGAGACTGAAATGATCCAGTGTCAACTAGCTGAGAAATGCAAGAGATATGAGTGGTATCACAGAAGCTGCCTAGGAATCAAACAGAATGAAAATCTTCCAGGTACTGGTCCTGTACTATAATGTGAGATTACTTAATTATTCCTTTTAAAAAAAGGGCTTATTTTGGTAGCTGTCAAGACTGTGGAGAGGGAGAGGGGGCATCATGGCCCCTTCTCATATTCCGATGACAATTTCCCTTGAATCTTTACACAATTCACCAAAATTAGACATTTTTGGCATGACTCGCATATAAAGTAAAGGTAAGTTGTGAGGTTATAACAGTAGGCTATATGTAACTTCTCTCCAGTTTGGTATCAAAAGTTGTGACAGATTTCAAAGAAAATGGTTACAAAATTTAATGTGCATCAATACCCCCCCATGCCTTTGCTTGAAAACTTTCATGGGGCAATGATACCCCCCCCCCTTGTCTTATGAGGGTTCAACATGACATTAACCAATCAATGTACCAAGTACTGATAATTTTTAGTTATACATTCTGGGTTACTTCATGATTAACATAGCCATGTAATCTCTGGGATAAATTGATAAAGTATACAAAGAAACAACATATGTTTGGCCAGTTCCGTAAACAGGCTAAGAAGATTGCTATGAGGCTGTGGAGTTATTTCATTCTATCTTACTTCTTTTTTTTCCAAGTGTTAAATTCTGGCACCAAGAAAAACAAACTTTGATCATATCACTAGACCATGTTGATCTAATGGAGCCTTCAAGAAACCAGAATGTTGAGGTTTCAGAGTTGTACAACAGTCATAATATATATGCTTGCAAATGTAATGTGCATCTATATGAAAACAAAACAAATGTTCTTTACACCACTATTTCTTTAATTCTTATGAATTTTTCACTGATATAAAGTCATGTCACTGCTACCCCCCCCCCCCCCCCCACATCAAAAGGGGTTACTACTGGAAATATATCTTTACAGAAAGGTTACATGATGATATTTATCTCTTTTCTCATTCATAGATCAATGGTATTGTGGAGAAACTTGTGCGCTAGGTGCAGAGAATGATGATCATGTCCTCAACCATACGAAGGCTTTAATGTATGATGGTCTTTGTCACCTTGTTCGACGGGAAGCTGTTCGTGAGGGAAATGGACCTGCCATGATTGATGATTGGAAATCAGATATGCTTCTTTTCCATGAGAAAAACCATCCAAAGTACTTGATCAATGGACACTACCTACTTGCATGTATGTATGAATAATGATATTTCCTTTTGTTTATCTTGTGCATATCATGTTGTTTTACATGCACCACAGTTGCAACCATAATTTGTTTAATTTTCACCAGGGCCCCCTGGGAGGGGCTACCCTGTATAAATAATGATAATAGTGATTTTGATTATCATCATCATCATCATCATAATAATAATAATAATAATAACAACAACAATAAGTATTAGCAATAATGACAGTGTCAAATAATTGAAAGTTAAAACTTCAGATACACTTAATAATGGTGTAATACGTACCAGCTGTTAACAACTGCACTTATGAACGACCAATCATGTCAAAGAGGAATTTCAGACTCAACATTATGACATATTTTTCAGTTGAAAATAGCTAGTAATTCACTTTCAAAATCTGTACTAAATTCAACAGAGCACCCTATCTTCAGTAATCATTTGAAATAATTCTATTTGCATTTTAACTGAAAAGGCTTGTATAAAGGGAAAATGGCAAGTTAAAACCCACCATGAGATAATGAACTACACTTTGAATGATAAATCTGATACCATTTTACATTACATTTTATGAAGGTGTGGGAGGTTTTGCAGATCCTCAACTTCAGATCAGCTACATGTGGAATCGAGTAGCAAATGCAATAGGGAAGCCTGGGGGAAACATCGGCCTTGATCAGACAAATGATCATGTGAACATGGACTACAAAGGTAAGACGATTCACAGTAATATGACCGTTTTTCCCATGAGTTTTTGACAATTTAATTGACATTTGTAATGAAATAAAAACTGACAAAATCTTAATGTAGAAAAGACATAGCAGAATTACCTCTGTCTTTCACTTTACTTCTATCTTTTTTAATTTGTGACAACACATAATTGCATACATGTATATTACTTTTGTGCACAAGGTAAATTTGTTCATACAGGAGGCTATAATGTATACCATAAATGAAGATGAAGTTATCCTTCACATGTTTATTTGTGTGTGTGTGTTTGTTTGTTTTTTTTTTCATATGAAACACATGTGAAAGTGACATCCAGTATGCTTTATTCACCATTGACTTTGTTCATCCACCTATTATGTAGAGCACTGATCAAAACAATATTTTCCTAATGATTCAATTGCAGATATGTTGCTGACTTCCAGAGGTAGATTTACTGAAGACCAGACGAAAAGATGTGCGGAAATGAGTGGCCCATTTGGGAGATCACTGGATGTCATGCTCACAAAGGCAGATGTTGTTGATGTGGCAAACAAGTATCAGAAAGGAAGACGAAATGTCTATGAAGGTGACATTGTCCGTTTTGTTCAAGAATATCAGCAGGATGCACTCTTTGACTACATCCCAGGCAGGGAGCATTCGGCTTATGAAGGATTTGAACATCACAGCAAAGTACATGACCCCCAAAAACTGGGAAGGAAATTGAAGGACCTTTCCAACAACTTGGACATGTGGAAGAAGATGTCTTGTAATGATGAGACAAACTAGATTTGAGTTCACTCAGATACATCAACCAGGTTCTGAAATGTTAACAAGGACATGTTACCATTTAGTATTTTACATAAATGGTGTTGAGGCTAGAAAATTGATCTGAGCCCTGACAATACTGAAAGTGTGAGGAAGGCCAAGATGTAAAGTTAGTAGCCTAATATTAGAGGCACATAACTCAGTTGTTTACTTAATTCTTTTCAATAAAAATCTTACAACAGTACCTAAGTCAAAAGTGAGCCAAATTTCACAGCTTTTGCACAGATATTTCAAAGAATCAGCACTTGTGCAGTGTTGAAGACTTCTTATTTATTTTTCTTATCACACACCAAACAACAATCTGCAGTATCTGAGCAAGATTTGAGCAATTCCTTACTCATTCCTGGAACAAAGAGGTTATCTAGCACACCTCTTCTCAGACAAATCTGTCCTGATTCCACATCTTTGATTAACTTTATAAACTTCTCATCCACTCTTGAGATGAATAGAGATGATGGAGTG
>JAPZVO010000337.1:37500-47602 GCA_029962745.1 Echinometra lucunter
TGTTTGCTGCGCCGACACCGCGCATGCGCAGTCTATTTTCGACTTTCCAAGATGGCTGCTACAACATGGGAACATTTTGACAGCACTGGATAATCACGTTTTTTTTCTCAAAATAATTTTCAAATCAGGATTCTACAGGGTTTGCTGGTTGTCCAGGAAGTTCGTGAGTATATATGAGTAGAAATTTTTAACTTTCAAAGCATTATGTCCAAAATAAGCGAACCAAACTGACGGTTTGCGGCGCTGTCAATAGTTGAGCGTAGGGCTCCGCCGCTTCGCGGCGGAGCCCTGTAGGGTTAGATGTGGATCAGCTTCTTACGTTGCTCACGTATTTCTTTAGGCAGCATTTCATCCACGTAGATAGGATGCTTTCCATTGTGCTCAAATGGATTCCCCTTCAAGAAGCGACGGGCGTTGGCCAGGATCGTCGTTTTGGTCGAGTGCCGATTAAAGGCTACAATAATCGGCCTTGGTCGAGGTGACGAGGTGTTTCCACTGCGATGAGCCCTTTCTATGATTACTTCTTCTCCAATCTGCAGATGCGTCTTGGCAAATGACTTGATTAAGTTTTCACAATTCTTGTTCTCGACACCCTCCGGAAATCCTTGGAACACAAGCGTGTTTCTCATTCCCCTGGCTGCTAGGTCAGTCAGACGTTCACGAAGTTTCTCATTCTCCTTTTCTTGAGCGTGCAATCGCTCTTTCATTGAGCCAATATCAAACTTGGAAAGAGTTCCATATGTACCCCCCCCCTAAAATTGCGTTATAACAGCTCTAGGTTAACATTCTAAAAGAGGGCGATTTTTTGATGGGGGTTGAGTAAAAAATGGGGCGTGGTAATTTTTTGGGGGACATACTAAAAGAAAAGAAAATAAAAAAAAAAAATATATAATTAATAAAAACGACAACAAAATTTTGTGTCTCCTTTCCTCTCTCTCTCTTCACTCTTTCTCTCTCTCTTTCTTTCTCTCTCCCTCACCATCCCTCCTTCCATAGCCTCCACTGTTATGCAGACGATATCTTGTCCGGTACCTGAAGAAAACCTGTGACGTAATGATCTATGAAAAGGAAGGAAGAAAGATTTTTGCACAATCAAACTCGGGAGTCGAACCCGCAACCATGCAGACTGTAGACTGACGCGCTATCGATGCACCTGTAACAAAGAGTTGAGGGTGAAGCGGACTTAAAGATAGTTATACGTAGCGTAGACTGTATTATACTCATCACTAGATGGCGCTATTTACAGACTTTCTTCCGAGCTTTATGACTTTCATTATTTTCCATAATAGATGTAGCCTCGGCCACTTAACTTTCAGCTCGCCACAGCACGTTGCAGATCCTGGCCCACTCGGACCTCTTAAAGTTTAGCCATTTATAGATTGGAGTGTTCCTCCAGGCAACAGCTGCATTATGTGCCTTAAACCCTGGAGGTTAGGGTCTAGGACTCCGGGGTCCGCGTAACCCTAGGACACCGGGGTCCGTGTTACCCTAGGACACCGGGGTCCGCGTTACCCTAGGACACCGGGGTCCGCGTTACCCTAGGACACCGGGATCAACGTTACCCTAACCCTAACCCTAACCCTAACCCTAACCCTAACCCTAACCCTAACCCTAACCCTAACCCTAACCCTAACCCTAACCCTAACCCTAACCCTAACCCAACCCCTAACCCCTAAACCCTAAAGCCCCCTAAATTTAATCGCATTAAATCCTGCTTATGTGAACTATTCTTGATATTGACTTGCTTATGTGAACTATTCTTGATATTGACTTGCATTTAACTGTCACAGCCGATTCGCCCTCATGTGCAGGCCTTTTAATTGTGACGAGGTAACTAGAGGCGAGTTAGCTTTAGTAATTTGCTGAGGCACGAGGCTTGAGCTGAGCCACGTGCAGCGCAAACTCTATATATATCACACTAGCTTCACACTGGTCACTTCGCAGGGTGTTCATCTTTTTTGGGGACTGTACAATTCGCTAGCAATTAGTAATTAGTAACATCAAAATTCATTCTTTTTTATCATGAAAACAGTTGCACCAAGTACTAAATCCGGAAGGAAAGGACGTGGTAAACCACACGGACCTAATTTTTTTCGTTTATCGCTTCAACTTCAGGACGAAGAATCGGCTGTAAAATACGCACAAGAATTAGGATTAATCGCTAGCAGCGTGAAGTGTCCCACCTGCAAGTGTCAGCTGAATAACATCTACAGGGTATGTGTAACTAGTTTTATTTCCAAAATATATGTAATGGTTTGAACCCAAAATGTATGGAAAAATGTATTGTAATTGATTATTATTGTTATAAATGGTCTCTAAAGTCATCATACATGTATTCATGAACTTAGACTAGACCTAAATGATCATTAATGAAATTGCTTGTCTTATCCTTTTTCACATGTTCAGGTTCAGCGAGAAGGAAGAGGAAAAACTGAGGGTCGTTTCCAGTGTAACAAGAAGAAATGCAAATCAAAGAAAAATCAAGTACCTATTCGTAAGGGAACGTGGTTCAACCAGAGTAACATCAGTATTCGTCGAAGTCTCCTTCTGGTTTATTGTTTCATTCATAAACTGCCATACAGCACAGCTGTGCATGAGACATCAATCTCATCCGCAGAAAGTCAGGATAGTACCACAGAAAGTGAAGCAGATGTAGGCACTGCCACTCTTGCCACAACTTCTGGATCTCCTTGTACTCCTTCTACTTCAACTTCAACTTCAACTTCTACATCTTCACGATCTGTTTCTTCGACTTCTAGTTCTACAGCTCCTTCCACATCAACAGGATCAAGTTCTTCTTTATCTGCATTAGCTTCTTCTGCCAGTACACCTACCACTTCTTTATCTGCATTAGTTTCTTCTTCCAGTACACATACTTCCAAGAGAGTTGTGACAACTAGTAAGGAGACAGTAAGTGATTATTACAATTACTGTCGTGAAGTTTGTGAATGGGCTGTAGTGAACAAATTACACTCCGATCAACCCATTGGAGGAGTTGGAAAAGTGGTAGAAATTGATGAGTCCAAGTTTGGGAAGAGAAAATATCATAGAGGCAGAGCAGTCGAAGGACAGTGGGTTTTTGGGGGGATCTGTCGACAAACAAGAGAAGTTTTCCTTGTGGCTTTGCCAGACAACAAAAGGGACAGAGCAACTTTGGAACCTCTCATCATTAAACACATAAAAGCAGGAACAACGATAGTCAGTGATTGCTGGAAGGCTTACGAGCACCTTGGTGCAGCAGGGTTTCAACACTTAACTGTTAATCACTCTTTGAATTTTGTGGATCCTATTACTAAACAACATACGAACAACATAGAAGGGTTATGGTGGCAGATTAAAAGACAGCTCAGTGAAACACACACTCGCAAAGACAAGTGGCACCTGCATTTGGTGGAGTATATGTGGAGACAATATCACAGGGGTCAAGATCTGTTTGCTCAATTTGTGATGGATGCTGCCGAATTGTACAGTCCTAAGTCTAAGAAATAGATGGTAAGTAGTTATTATTACATTTTAAAAAGTTTTCTTCACTACTTTTAGTTATAAATGCATTTTTAAATTAATATATACCATGTTTAATTTTTTTTTTTTCAATTTTAGGGGGGGGGGGGGTACATATGGAACTCTTGCCTCAAACTTTATCTGCTCTTGCTTCTCCTTCACATCATTTATCTCTCTCTTATTGCTATCGATCTGGGCTAGGGACAAGTCCAATCTGGCCACTATATCATTGAACTTAGAGTTCATTTGATCGAATCTGTCAAGAAGCTTTGCCAGCAAATGCTCAGTAGTACTTGCCTGTACTTTCTGGTCTCCATTGATCTTTCGCTTCTTCTCTGCGCGTGGTACGTCTGTCTCCTTCTCATTTCCCCCGGTAGCTTGGGGGGTGCGACTCCTGGTGCGCTTCGCTGATCTCAGCTATGGCTGACTGCTGCGTGGGATTTTCAAGTTGACTATCCGAGTTTTTAACAATGTCCATCTCCATTCTGCCTGAATCTGATCCGGAGGAGGTAAAGTTTTGGGAAATCCTCGGTGAAACATTCGTTTTGTCCATCTGTCTTTTCTTCGCTTTCATTTTTTTATGAATTTCAGAAACTTTTCCACGATGTGAGAAAATGCGGTTTGACTTCGTAGAGCGCCATCTTCGATCTCCTGCTTACATGTATTCTTCTCCGTGCATGTCTGAGGTGTTTACTGACCGGCCAGGCAGTATATTAGTCAAATTAGTCACCGTTTCCCCCTTTTCTGCATGAAGACGAAGGAAAGGTAAGTGGTATTTTGTTATATTACATGCATAAACTCTATATATATATATATATTTTTTTTTTTTTAATGAATGTTGTAATTGAGGAAATCCTCACTACTGCGTCAGTGAACTCGCATCAAGGAGTCGTGTTGAGCTAATCTTTTCATGGTTTATGCATGTGAATGGTTGCTCTCGTACTACCACCCCTTTGTCGTCAACAAGTTCAAAGTTATAGTAGACACAAAAACACCCTCCCCTGCAGCCGCTCTATCCCAACAGTACACCCTCCCCCAATCGTGCTATTTCCGCAATTCGTCTCGCAATTTTCCAATCTACGCATACGTGGGTGTATATCGGATACAGAAAGCTAAGCCCACTTGAACGAACATATGCAAACAGACGGCTGCCATATACGCCTACCAGTCTTTTCATGCAGCTTCGCAAAACTTATATACACAACTTTTGACTAATTTATCAAAAGACGGCACTATAAAAATCTAATCGGCAAGGATAGATCGGATGAAAATAAAGTTGAAAAACAAACTATCGTAGTTTGTTAGAATCGTATTGATGTGCAACGAATCGCGGGGAAAGAAAAGAGGGGTGAAGAGCTCGTGGAATCGTTCGCTCTCGCTTGATTCTCATGGGCTTTGCGTGCAAATCTGTGTGAACCGTGGAGGACGGGCAGTGCTCTCGCTTTCATCGATTCACTATTCTGACGTCATTTTATCACGCTTTTGCTTTATGACGATTTCGCGTGATTTGACTACACTGCTCCATGATTGGTTGTAAAAGGGTACTGTAGCACAGTGAAGATCGGAAGCCAGTGGAGACAACAAATACATGTACCGGTACTGAAAGATGATGTGAACACTGAGCAGCTATGAAACCAATTCATTTCAAGCACCAGTACTTGACACACAGAGGCCTGTGTAGGAAGTGTAGACAATGCTAACCTGTTTCAAAGCAAATGAAATTAAAAAATGTTGAGATTGTCAAATTCTTGAAAAAAACAGAACTGTGATTAGGCCGAGTAGAAAAAAAAAAAGAAATATTAGTTTCTACTCCTAACTTTTTGAAAAAAAAAGAGCACGAGGGCACCCTTTTTTTCTGCCTTTCCACTACACAATACTATTTGGGTAGTCTAATTTCTAGTCATTTTTAAGTACGGTACGATGTGTAAACTGTGCATGCGTGAGGATCAACGACTGGAAACAGCGAAAATCAATCAAAATTTCGTCAAAATAAAAAAAAAAAAACATTTTTGATGCGGCAGCAAAAAACAATGCAGGCGGGGACAAGAAACTAATATTTTTTTTTTACTTGGCCTTAGTAAAAATAGTACTCAACATGTAGTGACGCAAGTCCCCATTATACAAAACATTGTGTATGACGTAACAGATGACGAAACCAATAAAAAATTGTTAGGCCAGAGACTTCAGATTTCAGAAAAGCCTAGATACCAGCACATTCCTTTTTGCTGTTGGTGCAAGTGTTCCCCCCAAAATAATGCTTAAAATTCGGATGCAGATTTACGTTACTGTTTATATACATGTAGCTGATGTCTGACTTTGGATCTATAAATTCACTGTTTTAAAAACATTCTGCGATTGGATTAGGAAAAACAAGAAATATCACTGAAGGTGATGAATAGTACCTCCCTCTCCCCCTCTCTATCCCATTGTGTGCCAAATTTTATGAACATTGTTTGAAAAAAACGAGGTGGTTTAATCTGCAAGAATTTGCCAATTTATTGCAATAAAATGTTTTTGCCATGGGAACGCACTTTCCGACACATTCAGCAAATATGTCTTGCACATATTCATCTCAAGACCAATGTGTGTGTTAAAAATCAAGAGCACTGATCAAAAAATTAGAAAGTGGTTTGATCCATAAGAGTTCCTGATTTATTGCAACCATTATGCCATCGCCATGGTAAAGCAGTTTCATACACATTAAAAAAAATGCATTTTCATCCAAGGATCAATTTGTGTTCTAAATTCATGAGCATTGCTGGAAAAATGAGGTAGTTCAATTCGCAAGTTCCCCTGATTTTTTTTTTTTTTTGAAAATATGCCAATACCATGGCAACGAAGTTTCAGACACATTAGAAAAACATCTTGCACATCATCATCCCAAGAACAATGTATGTGTCAAGCTTTATGAGCATTGCTCAAACAATGAAGTAGTTTGATCTGCAAATTTTGCAGCGGACCGACTGAAGCCCCCCCCCCCCCCCTACTTTTTTTTAATAGACACGTTTGCCTATGTACGAAAACCTGGGAGTAATTACTCTGGTTTTTACGCGCAGCCACCCCCCCCCCCCCCCTCCCTTTCAAAAACGTTCCACGGCTTCTGACTTGGTACAATAATTTTCGACAAAACTATATTGTAACAGCCAACTGTGATAAAGTGGAAAATTTGAACTAAAGAGCTGCTTCTTATAAAGTGCCACTGCACTGCCATGACTGTCATCAATACCAACATAACAATGGTGCATTTCATGATTAGGATGATCAGACCAAAGACATAAGTGTCAAGTAAAGATACTGTAGTGTTAGAGTCTAACAGTTTACACTCTTGATCATGTTGATCATCATTTTTTCTCTCTCTCCATTAGTGATCATAAGTTCATAACCATACTACTATTAAAGGTTTTGCTTTCATTTATGATCGAGTCATCGACGCAGAAATGCACCGCGAATGTATGACTGACGAGTCACACACACTCAGCACAAATTACAGCTATATATCTAGCTAGCCGTCAATAGGCTAAGCTGACGAGTAGGGCAGCGCTCGGTAGCGAGTTTAGCCCTCACTGTGGCGGGGCCGTGTCGGCAGTGCGGAGTCACATACTGGCACTTGAAATTGAAGGGATGATCTCCGACCCCGATCCCCCCCCCCCCCCCCCCCCAAAAAAAAAAAAAAAGAAAGAAAAAAAAAACCCAATGAGGCTACGTATTCTAATAATGCTGAATTTATGGAGATATTACAGCTTCGATTTTCAAGCATGTTTTCTGAGTGCTACGTACCGCACAATACCTAATCCTGGTTCAGCAGCAAAGTCGAAGGTAATCGTGTAGTGGTGCGGTGGTCATCATCAGCTGTTGCTTATGCAATTTCCGCAGCTAGCTAACGATCGATATCGGAGGCAAAATATAGACGGCCGGCCGGCCGGACGTCGTGATCGCTTGCATACATGCGTAGGTAGCGGCGCGGCTACATTTCCTCGCACAGATTGCTACGTCTAGTTTGATAGAGATCGATGGTGCAGGAGCTTTATCTCAGAATGAACGCATGAGGACGCTCGTTCAAACAGCATTTTAAACATCGAACTGCAGTTAATTCTGACCAGATTTTCCGTTCTAACCGTAATCTATTTTCTCTTTTTTTTTTTAGAGTAAATGAAATCTGTTTTGTCTGATGCTTTCAGATTTGGCTAATTACATATATTGAAAGACATTTACATACAATTCACCCATTTTCAAGCTCATTTTCGTCAATTTTGCAAAGCTACCAAATACCTTTAAAGTCAGAAAATATGACGTCAAAAATTAAAAACCGCAATTTTGAGTTCACATAAGAATAGGATGGCGTCATAGCATCGAAAAGGTAAAATTCTGCCATGGAGTCACATCTATAACTCATAAGCTTCCAGAATATGTTTTAAAAAATGGGGGTCTCCGTGAATTCTCAGGAGCTATGGCGGATTTTAAAGGGTCATGACGCATGACGCGCGCGCGGACGCAAACACGGGCAATTTTTGAAATGCTTAAAATGGCCTGAAACGTATGCAAAATAAATTTGAAGCGATTCTGAGCATTTTTAATTTTTTGCGCGCGTCTAAAAAGACGGAATTGTTTGGACTGATATGAAAATTCATCATGCCAAATATTAATCAAAAATGACTTTCCGCTATGAAGATATGACCATGAGATGATATTTACAAAATGGCGCCTAGATGACGTCACGATGACCTGAGGAACTTGAACAAGGGAAGTGAGCGAGCCAAAAATTACCACTTTTCTGGTTTTCAATCGCATTTTCAAATAGAAATTTTATATGATGAACGAACGAAGCGAGCGAGCCAAAATAACCACTTTTCTTGTTTTCAATCGCATTTTAAAACGAAAATTCCAAAATATTATGAGAAAGCGAAGCGAGCGAGCCAAAAATAAGCGCTTCTCTGGTTTTAAATCGCATTTTCAAATAGAAATTCTAAAATATGATGGTTGTTTATGACAGAAATTTTATTAACTAATTAATTCAAATATCATTTCTTCTTTAAAAAGTGGGGGGGGGGGGGGGATATTTGTACACGCCATCCCTCCTCCCTCTCAAAAAAGTGGGGGATTTATCTCCCCCCTCCATCCCCCCGGGATTTACGCCAATGCCCATAAATGAAATTGGTTACGCTCTAAATGAATAAATAGGGTTAATTGCATGACCCAGTCCTCTCTTTTCCCATACTTTTTTTTCTTCATCTTCATTTTTCTCCTCCCCCTCACTTTTTTTTGTTGTGGTTTTGTTTTGAGTTTTTTTGTTTTCGGATCTCTTGAAAAATCAAAAGGGGTCAGTAAAACTTAAATATGACATGGATGTTAGTTTAATGGATGTATCTTTCATGATTTGAATTTGATAAAACTGCGAAAGGGTCTAGCAGACTGCTTGGCCGCATGCACGTCGTTCACAATATTTTGACCTATGATTATGATTTTTATTTGGTAACCCTCTTTACCTTGTTATCCCAATTATGGAGTCGTTCCATACATATTCATTAATTGATTAATTTCATTCATTCATTCATTCATTTATTTATTTATTTATCAATTCATTTACTCATTTATTTTATCTATTTATTCATTTACTTATTTATCTATTTATTTATTTATGTATTTTTTTTTTAATTTATTCGTTTAGCAGTGTATTGAAAGAAGATTCCGTTTCATCTTTACTGTTAAAAATTACTGTTAAGTTACTGGCAGCAGGGTTGCCAATAACTTACTGCATTCCTTTGTATAGTATTATACCGTTTATTCTACGTTAAAACTGTAAACAACAGTAAAATAGACTGTTTAACTGTAAATGGTACAATATTTTTCTGTATCATTTACGGAATTACAGTAAAAATACTGGCAACTCTGGCAATACAGTATTTTTTGTGTTTTTGGGGGGGTTTTCTTTGTTTATTTGTTGTTGTCAGTCTCATCAGCGCCTTTGATTAGGCAACTAGATATTGGAGCTCTATAAATACTTAAATACTTGGATTGAATTGCATTGCAATGGATTGACACTTCTGGAGCTCCGCAGTAATGCCTGTTTCCCTCTATATAAAACTTTGCAATGGGGTGTGATGACCAGTATATATGTGAGCGAAGCGAGTGAGCTATTTTTAGAATCTGCAAGAGTTCTCTAACCGACACGCATTACCATTCCAGCAACATTAGGAGTAATGCCTTCTGGTTCATGGATCTTTGCTTTCAATAACTGAATTATTAATTATAATTAAAGCAATTATCATTGCTTTTCTCAATTAGATATACATATTCAAAATTATGAGAACTTACAAGCTCAATAATCAACAGCTAAGTTAGGTAAAAAAAAAAAAAAAACATGATTTGTATGGCAACTAAAAGTGAAATTTAGAAGAAAAAAGAGAGGAAATAAACATTCATCCAAAAGACAAAGGTCAAGAAAATCGACGTCCAAAAATGATTTATTAACATAAGACAACTCTATGAAGAAATTGTCAAGATTGTTTTCTCCTTTAAACTCAAATGTTTTAATATGTTTTTTTTTTAATGAAAGACAAATGCAAAATATGTGCTAACAGAAAACTAATAATACGTGGGACCG